>JAHWFO010031012.1:274113-316729 GCA_023313115.1 Rhysida immarginata | reverse complement strand
AAATTGAATTTATTGACTTTGAACTATGTTGTAATTCTCTTTCAATATGAATAACCGATTCGCCTTATCAACCGAATGGAGACGTACGCCACCCGAGAATCCAGGTAGGACCCCGATATGGCATGAGGAGTGGTAATGGACGTAACGACACCGTGTGCAAGGGACCGTTAAGTGGAGCATGGCAAGCCCCCGTTCGTCATTTGAAACTGTCCAGGTTATGAGGTTATGGTGAGTCCGTTTGATTCATTCACGGAAACCATGGACCCAAGTGTAAGCAATTTATCGAAACAACGGAGTGTTGTCTGATATAAGCCCGAGACGGACTAAATGAACAGGATGCGCATTCGTTTTATTCTTGCATAGTAGAATAAGGTTTCATTAACATAGACAGCTGGTTAAAAATAGAATAATAATACGGAATCTAATTTTTATTAAGCACTCTTGCCAATAAAATGGATAGCAGTCAGCAAGCTCTGAGGCACGAGTGGTAATCCGGCATAAAGTATTTGACCATTGAAATGAGAGAACCCAGTGCCTGCATATGTATATAGTACATGCTATAAGTCACTGAGACGGTTCTTCTAATGGGAATGTAATGGGTAGCTCACACTGACCAAGAGGGGTCACTGTTCCTCCCCCCTTTCAAACTTTAAAGGAGAGCATTGCGCGTTCAGGCACTGGTATTTAGTGAATATTTGATTCGGCAGTGTGAGTTATCGCAGCATCCAAATTTCAATGTCAAGCGGTTGCTCTCGCCTCAAGTAGGCTATTATTCAGCTGCAGATTGTCCTTTTCTTCTGACAAGAGTGCCGGCTGGTTTGATTGTTGTTGATTTTGATATAAGAAAAAAAAAAATCACATTATGTAAACCTTTGACATATTGCATGAAACTAGGGGGCCCCTCAGGATGAGTCTTTAGTCTTAAGGCATGTATATTATGTTCACATATAGTTTTGAAGAATAAATTGATTATAGTCAGCCACAGTGGTATTAGGAGTCTCTCTTTTATCGGTCTCGAACTTTAGCTTTTCCCTCCCCAGGTACTTGGGCGATGACTCTTAAGTACCACATAATTGGTATTGCGGGGGAGGGGACGCTACAAAGTAGACAGCCATTTTGATTTCTACTTCATATGATAAAACTTCAGAGATACATTCCCCTCTCACTTTTGTCAAAAAGGATGTCCTCAATCTGCAAGTTTGAATTTACTGCAAAACAAAAAAGCAGTCATCAAACCAGGTGTTTCAAAAATCACTGGTATATTTGAAAAATCAATAAAAACTAAACGGGTAGCGATAGAAATACACTATTAAAATTTACTGTTAAAATAAACGTTAAATTTACTGTTGTCCTAAGTATATTGCAACAAACTGTGTATTTCTATCGCCGCCCGTTTAGTTCTTATTGATTTTTCAAATATACCGATCATTTTTGAAACACCCGGTATGAAATAGGAATGAAATAAAAATCAAAATGCCTGCTTGAACAATGATTGTTCAAGGTGATCTAGAACAAGGTGGGGGTCAGTTTGCCAGAAGTGGTAAAAATTTCCTTACTGCACAAGCATATTTTGACGTCACTGGATAACATCGAAACCTGTACCCGCTAAATCGAAACCTTCACAGAAACCAAAACATGGTGGCAATGAAACAGTTGTGCGATAGCGATACTTGACGACTCGTTCATTTCTTTCATAATTCTCATCCTGTATACTATTTATTTTAATTAAATAATAATTTCATTATAAAGAGGGACTTATAATTATTTTAAAATATACTTACGTATTTCTCAAATTTACGTAGGCGAGCACAGAGACGAAGATGATAACGTATTTCTCGTTATCATTAGGCCTAATTATCATTCCTCGTTAAGATTTCGAAATTGATTCGTCCAAACCATTAGCAGTTAAGAGACAGAGATAATAATTTCAATATTATTTCATAATAACTTTATTTATGCAACCATTAGGAAATATTAATTTATAAAATAGTAAGTTTACAAATAAACGTTTCTTCAGAAATACAACGTAAGATTTTTATTTTTACGTGAAAACAGTTTCTTTCGTGATCGGAATAATGGCTACCGCACACCGGAAGTAACGCCATATGTCATCCAGTAACGTCACAATACGCATGCGCGTTAAGCACTTCTGCCAAACTTGACTTACCTGTTATTCTAGATTACCTTGATGATTGTCCATATTTATGTTATATAGTGCATTAATCTTCAGCAAATGGTACGAATGAAACCCAATAAAAACATAAAATAAAAACTTTTAAAGCATACACTTTCACCTTAAAAAATGCAGTAAATATAATAAGTATAATTTTAAAAAAAGGTAAAAGTGTAATGGCGTGTTTATTTTTTATGTAATATTTTCTTTTTAAAATTTAATAATAAACGCGCCACCACATTTTATTTTATATTTTTTATTTTATTTTTTTAGGCTTTATTTAAAATAAAATAAGCTCGTATATGGTAACTATCAAACCAAAAAAACAGCGATAAAAATATAAAAGTCAACTGGAGAAAGTAAACCCCTAGTGCTAGAGAAAAAATAGAGAAAATAGGGGAGGGGGATTTGCCAAGAATATCCCCCCTTGGTTAAGCAGAAGAAAAATAACGTCATGTATCTCGGGAAAGCGTTTACAACATGTTTAAACAATGGGCTACCTCTGTATCTTGAGAAAGCGTTTACAATTAGCCTTTTTCACGTGTCGACAGGTGGCGCCACTTGCGCATGCGCAATGCACGGGTTGGTTAGCAAAAAACGAGAAAAGTGCTAGGCGATTATTATTTTTTGATAATCGAACTTATGGTAATCGAATATAAGAATTACTCGATTAATAATCGATTTTATTAAAAAAAATTTTTTTTTTTGATATTGTCATGTTAACTGGCAAATTAGCATTAAAATTACCAGTTTTGTCTACATTTACAAGATATTCGTTATAATGAGTTATCAGTGCCCCAAAGTTAATTGGCATAATGAACCACCAATGAGAATAGTAATTTGGAGTAATTTTTAAGTATTACAAAGCAATAGATGTGAATGGGCTGAATTTTTTTAGTAAGTAAACCTTTCTTAGCTTACATAAAATATTGTATAAGCACATATATTTAATTGACACGGAAAAGTTAGCTCATTTAATAACAAAAAAAAAAAACCGAAAAAATTTTATTCGTTTGTTGGGCAAGCATCAGCTTTTAAACAAACCGATTTTCGTTATTTTTTTTTTTTTTAAATATTTTTCGGCTTTTAGAAACCAAAGAAGAGAAATAGCTAAAAGAAATGGCACGAATTGCAGCTTTTTCGCAGTTGTATCAAACGTCTCTCTGAAATACCTTGTTCCACCAGCCACATCCGTCATCGGAAAGATTGTTTTCCAAAGCCGGAGCAACAATCACAAAGAAAAGAAACAGTTTGGGTCCCATATGTGTTGAAAAACTACTTTTAATATCTTCCGTGGGTTACGAAAAATTACTGAACGCCTAAAATTTATAATAAAGGAATACAGTGTGGAAATTTAACAAATAAAGTTGCACACTTTAAATGAGCTAACTTTTCCGTGTCACTTAAATATATGTGCTTAAACAATATTTTTTAATAAATTAAAATAAATATTTTATGTACCCTAAGAAAGGTTTACTTACTAAAAAAATTCAGCCCATTCACATCTATTGCTTTGTAATACTTAAAAATTACTCCAGAATACAATTCCATTGGTATTTAATTATGTCAAATAACTTTGGGGCAAAGAAAACTCATAACGAATATCTTGTAAATGTAGACAAAACTGGTAATTTTTATTGCTAATTTGCCAGCTAACATGCCAATACCAAAATAGAAAAAAAAAGAAAATTTTAATAAAATCTATTATTAATCGAGTAATTCTTATATTGGATTACCATAAGTTCGATTATCAAAAAATTATAATCGCCCAGCACTTTTTTTCGTTTTTTGCCAACCAGCCCGTGCATTGCGCATGCGCAAGTGGCGCCACCAGTCGACACGTGAAAAGGCTAATGCATTACGCTGGCTAATCATAAACAATCCTCTCCACAAGGCATTATATTCAACAACTTAATAGCATTGATGATCAACTTAACAACAAGTACATACAACAATTAACGACGTTAACAATAAACAACAATACAGGCAGTCGTTATGTCATGATTGCGCAGTATACATATTAAACTTAAATATTCAATTACTTACGATTAAGTGAAAGAGTATGAAACAAACGATTGAAACATTCATCGATAAGACGACATTGAGGTAAGTTGCAGAACTGTAGGTAGTCAGGATGTGGGCAAAATATTGATTACAAAATTTGCGCACAAACACACAAACATGTGAAGTTAAAAAAGTGTGTAAAAAGCCATTAAAAACCATTAGATTTATTGACCATGACATTATGGCAATTTTTAACAATTAACAACTTTTCCTTGTCAAAGCATTGTATTTTTATAACAAATGTTATTTAAATAATAATTTAAGATTTTAAACTACATACAAGTAGATTAATCAGTTATTTCAGTTCCAGATTACCTGGATGAAGGCTGAATGCCGAAACGCATCAGCAATAAATGATATATTAGTATTGCTTGTGGAATTTTATAAATTATTAGAAATATAAATATAACTTTACTCGACCGACAACAGCAAAGAGCAGTTTGTGCATGTTCTCCATCCTGACATTTCCTTTATTAACGAGTACATTGAATTTAAATCCTGTCTCATAAAAATTATACTAGGGAGAATACTCAGTGTAGTTACCTCTAAATGGGGTAAACCAAAACATTTTCTTATATTATTTCATAAATAACCATCACTACATCAAAAATGTCTACAATTATTATTTCCCACATTGTATCCACAGAGCTATTTTACGATAATATAAAACCAAAAAATTTTTTACACAAAAGTTAAAACCACCATTTACATTAAAATGCTATTTACAATAAAAGCGAGAAAAGGAAGCTAATATCCAACGTAAACCAACACAATCAATATCCTTCATTAATGACAAATCTCAAAGATAAAGATTATACATGTATATGTTACCGGACAAACCCGATTTCAGGACAAACCAGTTTTGCCTAGGCGAAACTAGTTGTTCCTATACACGATAGGATTAACTAGTATAGCCTAGTTCAAACTAATTTGTCCTAAACCCGATAGGATAAACCAGTTTAGGCTAGTCCAAACTAATTTGTACTAAGCCCGATAGGATAAACCAGTTTAGGCTAGGCCAAACTAGTTGATCCTGATATAAATACGCACACTTTAGGATAAATTGGTATGGCCTAGACTAAACAGTAAAAAAATTTTGCGGAGTCGAAAGTAATTGAGCAAACATGTCCGGACTTGTACACGTGGGAGTGCCCCGAGCGCCCCGCGCCGCTCCACCCTCTCCATTCGTCGCGTCGTTTTAAACGCATTTTGCGTCTAGTTGCCAGCCGTGCGTGACGTATTCGCCTCGAGCGCCCCGCGCCTAATAACGTATTTAGTTAATGACTGTAGTTTTAAATTAAAACTTTAGGTATTACACTACATTATAAAGTTTTCTTCTTTTTAAATATGAATGAACCTACGTTAAGTCGACAAGCGGATCAAAAACAATGGCGGGAAAAGTTTCTGACAGAAATTTTACAAAGTGAAAGTAAAAAGTCTTCTCATTATAATGTGTTATCATCAGAGCAATATTTGGAACTCGTTGAACAAGTTGAAGATGCACAAAAATCTGAAAAAAAGACACCATTACAACAAAGAAGATTGAAACGATTTGCTGTGTTAGAAATCGGGGACGTGAAAAAACTGATTGCACGGAGTGAAGGTAATATAAAATACTATCTTCCATCCGATGAACTTTATGATGTGATTGACGCAGCTCATGTGGCTGTCGGCCACGGTGGTCGTGATAGAATGTTAGCCGAAACATCAAAAAAATATGCCAATATCACGAAAGAAATGATAAGCTTGTATTTATCTATGTGTAGTGTCTGTCATCAAAAGAAAACAAAGAAGAAAAGAGGATTAGTCTCTAAGCCCATTCTTCATTCGGAAATGAATAGTAGGTGCCAAGTAGATCTGATCGATTTTCAGACACAACCAGATGGAAATTTTAAATTTATTATGGTTTACCAAGACCATCTAACAAAATTTGTTCTGCTACGCGCTCTACAATCTAAGAGAGCGACAGAGGTGGCTTATCATTTGAATGATATATTTCTAACTATAGGAGCGCCGTGCATTCTTCAATCTGACAACGGTAGGGAATTTGTAAATAATGTTATTAGTGAGCTTGCCCGTCTGTGGCCAAAACTCAAAATTGTGCACGGAAAACCCAGGCACAGTCAAAACCAGGGCTCTGTTGAACGTGCCAATCAAGATATTGAGAATATGATAGGCTCTTGGATGAAGGACAACATTTCAACGAAATGGTCAGAAGGCTTGAGATATGTTCAATTCATGAAAAACCGCGCCTACCATTCAGGTATAAAACAATCGCCATACAAGGCATTATTTGGAATAGAACCCAGAGTAGGACTTTCGACTTCCTCTTTGCCGCAAGAAATCATAAATGATATTCAGGATGAAGATGATTTAAGGAAGGTAATAGAAGATGATCGCAATGTTAACCTGACAGAAGACAGTGATGATAACGTTGCCGAAGTTAGTAACCAAGAAAAAGTTTCTTCATCTGAAAATGACATTCATAAAGCTAGAACAACTGCAGCAGAAAATCTTGTGAAACAAGCTAAGAAAATGAAAGCTACTTCTGACAAGTCTCATCCACCTGCCAACATTGGAGACAATGTGACTATACCGATTCCAGATGTTGACAAAGGCAAAGGTGATCTCAGAAACATCATTGGAGTTATTCTTCAGAAAAATGACGAAGGTTTTTACAAAGTTGGCACCAAATATGGTGTACTTCAGAAACTATATTGCAGGTTTTATTTTTTCTCACTTAATTACTTATCTATCTTTCTGGAGCATTAATGATATTCTAAAGTAGCTTAAATATATTTTAATATAAATTTTATATGTTTTTTCAGATCAGAATTCGGCATTTGCAGTCAAACTTTTTTAGAGGTAGCAGATGTAAACCAAGACTCTGAAATATCGTTAAGGACTGCAGCTACGAAACATTCAGTTGGATCAGGCCAAGGTTTTTTGAGATGCAGCTGCAACAAAAACTGTTCCACAAACAGATGCCAGTGCAAGAAGGCAATGATACTCTGCAATTCTAAGTGCCACCAAAGCAAACCATGTAAAAATAAATAACAATTTCAATAACTGACATAATATGATTATTGCTTCTATTAAGAAAACAGTATTATTTGTTATAGTATGATTGTTTGTATTACCAATTATTATCCATAACTTTTAACGACGAATCATTATAGTTTAATAAAAATGATTATTTATCCAATTACGGAGTATTTTATTCAGTTTATCTATTTATTTTGACTTTCTAGATATACTATAATGTTCAGACTAGACCATACCAGTTTATCCTAGAGTGTGCGTATTTATATCAGGATCAACTAGTTTGGCCTAGCCTAAACTGGTTTATCCTATCGGGCTTAGTACAAATTAGTTTGGACTAGCCTAAACTGGTTTATCCTATCGGGTTTAGGACAAATTAGTTTGAACTAGGCTATACTAGTTAATCCTATCGTGTATAGGAACAACTAGTTTCGCCTAGGCAAAACTGGTTTGTCCTGAAATCGGGTTTGTCCGGTAACATATACAACTCACACATGGCAGATATCAATAAACCAAAAAAAAAAATTCACACAATGAAGCACATAATTTCACCATCAGAAAACATTTTATAACCACTTAAATAAAAGTTATCCGACCATTAACCATAATTTAATACAATTCACTAAAAAAACGAAAACAAACCAAGAATACTAACAATAAAACTCCTTTAATTAAAAGAAAACAAATAAATTAAGATAAATAATCGAAACAATAAAAAAAATGAAAAAAGTCACCAAAAGTATATGTTGAAGGACGAAAAAATGAAACAAAGGTCTTGTGGAGAAACTCAGATGAAATACTGAAGAAACGAAGATCTAGTGGAGGAAAGTTACACGAACACAGGGAGGCACACAGTTACAGATGAAGAAGGTCTATGATGAAAGTTCGATGATTCGTAACAAGACCTTTGTTTCATCTGAGTTTCTCCAAAAGACCTTTGTTTCACTTGTTTCGTCCTTCAACATATACTTTTGGTGACTTTTTCATTGTTTCTATTATTTATCTTAATTTATTTATTTTCTTTTAATTAAAGGAGTTTTATTTATCTTTAATATATATTTATCACAACTCCTACGTATATATAACAAGAATACTAACAATTTCACAATTATCTGAGCCACTAAAAATATAAGATAACCGGACATTACCAAAAAAAAAAAAACATAACTCATAATTAACAGAAAAATAATTCGATAAAAAAATCACTTCATAATCAACAGTTCAACAACATTGATAACATACCAGGGTGAAACATATAGAATCCTTACAAATGTGATAAAATTTAGAAGCAGCGCATGGTTATTCTGGAAATTGATAATATAGGCACGGTTGTAAGAGTAGCGGTGGCAAGCTAAAATGCTATATAATGGAAAGGCAGTAGTGTTGACTTGGCGACTACATTGGCAACAGAAGAATAAAAGCAACTGAAATTCATCAAAAGTACATGGATATATATCTGTCTCTGTCGAAAAGTAAGAAGAACGTTAGTTCCTACTAATTCTTGGTTCAATGGTTTAACGAGAATATCGCCTCAGGTCGGTTCAAGAACGTTTTTTTACAATTTAGAACTTTGCAAGGTGATTGCAGAATCAAAAGACGGAAGTGTTGTGGCTTGCGGCGGTGATTTTCCTGTCCTTAAGGCTGGTTTCCATTTAGCGTCGGTTCAGCGTCAACGTCCTTTTTGCTTCGGCATCCTTTTTTGCAATCGTCGCCTGTGAGATGCGCCCTGATTAGCACGCGAGCGCGGTCGTTTTCCATTTAGCGGCTTTCAACCGTTATCCTGAATCTGGTCTGATCTGATTGGTCGAGTCGCTGCAAACGATTGTCGCTCTCTCAAGGTGATGGAAAAAGAAGATATCAACCACTACGGTCAAGTTCACGCTTTGAATTTATTACTATATCATTTTTACTTAATAAATAAATGATTCACGAAATTTTTATAACCTGTTTATTAATAAATTCACGAGGGAAACGTCGCGAGAACCCGTGTCGGCGAACAGCAGCTATGGCAGCCATAATTCTCCATCTGAATCGGCGAAGACAACTACCCAGAATCCATAGCGAAGTAGATCGCACCTGATTGGCTAGATCAAAACGACGCCTGAAAAAGACGCCTAAAAATCTAGCCATGACGGAACTTGAAACGACGCGTGACCGACGCCGGACCGACGCAGACCCTTAACAGACGCTAATAGGAGACTTTTCATAAATGTTTTGGAATAACGCCACCAGATTGCAGTATGTGTCCTGTTTTGGTATGAGTCTTTCCCTCCCAATTTGATTCATAAAGTTCCGTTTTGTGAAGGTAAGCTCAATTTATAAAAAAAAATGAAAGTAAATGAAATTAAAGAAGAACTGAGAAAGCTTGGCGCAAAATTAAAAGAAGAACTTGGGCAAAGCTGAATTAGAAGAAAGGTAATACATCGTATAATTTTTAAAAATATTGTGGGTTGAAATAAGGCACTATACGCTGTCCAACGAAAGTAAAACTGGGCGTGTCTAATTAAATTCCCAATTTCAATTGTTAGACATTGTTGCTAAATAAAATTAACAATGTGTAACAATTGAAATTGGAAATTCAACTGGACACGCCCAGTTTTTCTTTCGTTGGACAGAGTATAAGCATGTTATTTTATTTTAGGTTATCACTCTGGAGAAATAATGATTTGGGGCATGTTTTAGTGGATATTCCTGAGTTGCCAAAAATATCTTCAATTTTATTTCCGTTAACTGGATATAAAGACATACAATCATTGGATAACAAAAAGTTTGCTTTGTTTACAACAGCCGTTTTTCATGAGTGGTTTCAACAAAGGTATGCAGAAGCTAGTTTACAAAGAGGAAGGAGGTTATTTGCTGCCAAGTTTTTAAAATACGTAACTTGCGTGAACCATGGTGATCATTTTTTCTTAAAATGTCTCTGTGCTGCAGAAACAAGAAGGCATGTGGATTCTGAATTAAAGGTATTGATAATTATTAAAGATGATGATTGCAAAATTCATCAAGCTTGGTGTAGTTGTTTGGCTGGAAAAGAATCATTGTCAGTTGCATGTAAGCATGTTGCAGCTTTGTTACAACATTGAACAATTTGGTGCAACTGGAATCACAAATGAATTTACATCTAAGACGTCTCAACTACAAACCTGGCACCAGCCATCTGCAGGTCGCAATGCTCCAATAATGACTGCCAGTGAAATATGCAAACAAAAATCGCCCTTCACGAAAAACTATGATACAGAAAACACTAATATGTTTTTAAATTTGATGATAAACTATGGAGTTGATGGCATTGCAACTGCTTGCAGGAAATGTAACACTGTAGCTTACTTGCACGATCATGGATATTATTCACAAAATTTTACTGTCAATTTCACTAATGCTCTAAATCAAGTAAATGACGCAGAAAGAAAGCAAATTGAAAAATGCACAAGAAATCAAAGCTACTGCAAAAAATGGTACATACATCGTTCAACACGAGTGACAGCTTCTATTGCGCACTCAATTGTGCGTACTGTTCGTGCAAATAAATTTGTCAAAGGTCCAGCTAATAGACAAATTTCTCTTGGCAAGACAGTTAAGCTAGGAAAGGCCTGCAAATGGGGCTTAACCCATGAATCCATTGCACTGAAGCAATACTGCAAAATTACAAGTAATAAGATTATCAAGTGTGGCTTACATATAGATGAACAACGAGCCTATCTTGCTGCTTCACCTGATGGAAAATCTGATGATAATTTATTCCTTGTAGAGATTAAGTGCCCTTTCTCAATTAGAAATGAAACCCCAACCGCTGCATCTTATTTAAATAAACATGGTAGAATGCCCACACTCAACAAAAGACATGCATACTATACACAAGTGCAAATGCAAATGCATGTGGTGAAAATAGAGAAAACAGACTTTGTAATTTGGACCAATAAGGGTATTTATATAGAGCCTATTTCGTATGATGAATCCTTCTACAATAATATTTTGAAAGACATAGATCTATATTACCAAAGAGTTTTTGCACCTCTGTTGTTAAATAAATGCCTAATGATTTAAATACCCAAAACCATGAAAATAAAAATTCTTTTATTTTAAAAATTAAAAAATTATTTATTTCACATTTTGTTGTATTTCTTAATTATACAATCATTTAATTGATTCTTTCAAATTCGATAATATAAAACAATTATAAAATACCTGGGTTGAAATTGGCCGCAAATAAGTAGGTAAAGAATCTTTAAGAATTTTCAGGGTGACCAGCGACGGGAAAAGTCAGGGAATTTTTTAGCAACCGGGAAAATCAAGGATTTTTTTACAAATTCGTGAAAAAATTGAGGAATTTTACAAAATCAGGAAAAAAATGCAAAATAGGACGAAAAATGTCAATAATATTCTATCAAGATAGATTTTGCCGCCGGTGGTCCGGGAAAATTACGTGAACAACAGGGAAAAATCAGGGAATTTTATAAAATTACTTTGCTAGACACCCTGAATACTGTTTTGCTTAGCCAATCCTATGACCCTTTCAACGATAATTCTTCTGTTTGGTATTTTTCTAGTCTTAACTATATCACTCTCTGACATTTGATGACCTTTTATAAAGGGATGGGGGTCTATAAATGTACCTTCCCCTTTTCCATTTTGCAAGCATGTCATGTATGCTTTTATCAAGAGCTCATAGTGGCTCTTGCTTGTATCTTATGAGCTCTTGCTTTTATCCATTTTGCAAGCATGTCATGCTTACTGGGGAATAAATGGAACATTATACCTTTTCATGTCACGCTTTTCTTTGAATTTGCTATACACTGGGCAAGATTTCTATGAAAATGAAAGTACGGTAACTATTTTCGGGGCGAGAACAAATTCAATAGCTAACGAACACGCTTCTCAGTTCATAGACCGGAAATGACCAATACTAAAATTGGACACCTGCTGCACTCTAGTGGCGAATAAAAGAAGCCGAAGTTAAAGTCTCCTATTGGAAAACGAATGCGTTTTTCAACTATTCCAAAAAAAGACGCAGACGCCTAACCTACGCCGAACCGACGCTAAATGGAAACCGGCCTTTAGAATGCTCAAAGAACCTCTAGGAGGCAGGTTTTCACATCTATTGAAGAGATAGAGCTGTGAGGCACAATGCCATTCCTGGAACTGCAAAGCTTGCCGTGCGAATAAATAAACAAAGATATATGCATGATGAGTCAATTTTAAGATCAACATTTTTTATTTGATTGATCCTATTATTTTTTATACTCTGAACATTAATAAATATAAGATAATAGAGGAAATGCAATATCCTAAGGTAATTCCTATAAGATTACCAATATCGCAAAGTAATTTGATGAAGGAGTAAAACTCAATTTCTTCTATTACCATTACTTCTAAACTAGGAAATTCTAAAACGTAATCTATTGTTATCCATTTTTTCACATAACTTACTTCTTCATAAAATTCTGAATCAAAGATTGCATTAAAGATTGTTCTAGCACATTTTTCAATGCACTGACACTGATCAATAGCCTTAGTGAAATTTAGTTCTGCTTCTTTTGCACTTTTCGACGTCTTACAAGAGAGGATGTTTGAAGAGACTTCCATGTATGGCAACCTTCACAAAATAAATAAAAAAACAGTTTAAAAATAGCTGTTTTTAAACTTCTAAACTATAGGGTACGTAAGATATTTGAGGACACACCTTCGCTTGGCTACTGCTGCATTATAGCAAATTGTATGTCCTTTCCGTTTCCGGAAAGCAAAATGGCTGACCATCAATTAACACAAATCACGAAGAGGCATGCTTTAATCGTGGCAATAAAGGCAGAGCACAGCGATTTAGAGATATCAAGATTTCTAAAGGTCGCAAGATCATTCGTCCACAAAGTGCGGAAGGTGTTGGAAATCGAAGATGGCAATGTTGCACCAGTAGCAAAGCGTAAAAAGCATGCCTCCCGCTCTGACATCATCAGAACACCTGAATTTATTCAGCAAGTACAGCAGGCCATCGATCACAATCCCAAACATCCATGAGGTCACTTACCAAAGATCTCCATGTGTCGGAAGGAACAATCAGAAATGTTGTCCATAAAAACATCAGATATCACTCGTATGTTATGCGAAGAGGTCAGTTTATGTCAGACAAAACTCGAAATAACCGCCTACTCAAATGAAATAGGCTCTTAAATAGCTGAAAAATCCGTGTGAAGCTGATTTGCTGTGGATTTTCTAAAACTTTTGGCCTTCTAACTACCGTGATCTGAATCCGTTGGACTACTGTGTATGAGCGTTGTGGAGAGAGAGGTCAGAGAACACCCCCATAACACCAAAGATGAATTGAAAGATGCCATTGTTCGAGTAATGACCAATATGAACCGTGACCATTTGATTCGCGCATGTCGGCGGTTTCGATCTCGCATTGAAGCAGTTATAGAACCTTAAGGCGGACTCATTGAATATCCATATAAGAAGAAGGTTTCTTGTGTATGCTCATGATATGTTTCGATGATAAAGTTATTATCTCGACTTATATCTCTGTTTTCTTTCTTAAAGTGAATTTGTCCTCAAATAACTTACGCAACCTGTATACATTGATAAGAGTAGCAAACACAATTTGATAAGAAAGTTCGATCCCTTATTAACTTTAGTAATAATCACCTTTTTCACAGCCCATTGTAATGAATATATTTTAAACAGGTTAAGTTTGCCATTATCAAAATAAGTAACAAATCATCTTTTTACATTATCAGGTAAAATGTTATAAGATTTTATGACAAGTCGATATTGAATTATGACATTTTATATCCAATTTAGAAATTTTTTAACTTTAATATGAATCAATATTAAAAAATGTTAATTTCAATTTTTTATTAGGTAGCAGAAGAATGGAGTATTTATTGGTTGTAGAATGTCCGTTTGTCCTTTCGTCCGTCTCTCTCCTTCTTAATTTCCTCATGTTTTGAGGTAGAAAGTTGAAATTCGGAATGTAACTTATTATGGGCATGTGCACCTTCAATATTTAGTTTGGTTTTGATTAGCCCACTGGGGTCGGGGTTTCGAGGGTGAGAGTTAGAGGAGACCGAAAAGTCTACGTCTATTATATATGTAAAAGAGTGAAATTCGGTAAGCAGATTCCTCTAGGCAAAATCTACATTGCTATGAAGCCAAATTGTCCCAATGAGATCGGAATCGTGGGAGTGGCCGTCACTTGGTCTTTAGAACTATGGCAACTAAACTACCATAACCGATGATGCAGATGTGCAGGTTTGACATGCAATATATCAGTCAATTGGAAATGGTGGTAAACGAAGAGAACATAGAGCTCTTTTACAGTTTCTAAATACTACATTCTTGAAAATCAATTTTTCAGTTAAAAAAATTAAGAGGAGGAGGTTAAAAATACAGATAAAAACGAAAAATAGATCTCAGAACTTCCGCTACTTTCCTATTAAAAAGATATATTTAACTCAGTTGTATTTCTCGAGTTTCCGTTTATTAATCAGAGAAGGCGCATGCGACAGCCGCTGAGACAAGATCTATAAAAGACCTTGGTCATGAGAGTGTGGCCTGAAATCCTTGGCTTCATTAAAAATTAGTTGAATAAATAAATTTAATAATGATTTTAGAAGTTTCTTCCAATTAAAGTACAAATTATCAATGTAACTAAAGAAAATTATCATTGTTTTTCGTATTTCATTATTAAATTTAAATTAATCACTTAAAACTTTCATGTTAGAATAAATATGAAAACCTGTAATAATTAATAAACATGGCAATTCTTTTTTTTTGCATCAGTATTGACTGAAACTGCGCAGTGGACTGATATATGTGGCCTATTGTACGGATGAATTAAAGAAAAGAAAGGATCGGCTAGAGGGTAATATTAGAAGAACAGTAGATCCTGGTGATTCTATTTGGTGAACGCTATTAAAAAACAACGCAATGTATCAAGTATCCTTTTCAAGGTGTTGTTATGTCAGCCAAATTTTCCGAAGAAATTCTGTTGCCATAGCCGTGTAATTTTGCACATATCTTATTTGGTAGTTGGGACTTCACTGTTAATAGTTAGAGCCTTTTCAATGATGTTGCGGTTCCGGAGATTGACAATTGCTATGTAAATGAATCAGCTTACAGTATGTGGCTGCAGGCTTTATGTCATGTCAGGAAATCCTTATATATATTGTAATTTTAATTTCAATTTTTGAGCATTGTAAATCACATAATGATTGATTGAATAAAAATCATATATTAATGAGCCTGGATTTTATCTGTGGGTGATGTTACCTTGAAAATTCCTGTTTTAGATTGTTTGATTAAAACTGATTTTTGAAATGGTTTGCAGCTGGAATGCAAGGAGCAGTGAATAATCAATGATGTGAGGCATATTTTAAACAAGAGTGTTTCCGAAGCCTTGGAAAGACAACTGTGATCCTAAGAAAAGAAAAGGGAGGCAACGGATATTTGGAGTTGTGATAGACCAATCACATGGGAGGACATTTCTAATTTGCGGAGAAATCTGCTTATCAGTTGAGGGTCTGTTAACCTTCAGCTGAAGTATCTATGTGGAAACCCTTCTCACAAACCCGCGCCACCTCTGGAGTGTTAAAACATATCCATCTCTTACTAGCCTTAAGTGGATGGTAAAAATCTTTCTTTTCACTAACCTAAATTTACCAATCTTTTTTTTTTTGCTTATTTGTATGAATTGTACATTTTTTGCTGTTTCTTTTTAGAACATTTTCTATATAAATGTGCTTATGTGAACGGTTTGTCCGTCCGTCCGTCCGTTTGTCTATAGACATAATTCACACAGTTCACTGCATTGCAATAGAAAAAGTCAGTAAGTGCATGTATTAAATTGCTGGAAGACACGAATTATCCTCACATTCGGGAAAACGCGTGTTGAGAACATAGGTTCGGCTTTGCGCGTGCTCTAAACGTTAATGAGATGGTGCACGTGTAAGATGCCCGTGTTTGACATTTATTGAAAGGGCACTTCGGTCTCTAAATCAAGAGTTTTTTTTATTCCTAGGGAGCTTAGGGTTAATTACGATAACTTGAAAACGAATTAACTTTTTTACAGTCTGTTTTCACCAATCCATTAAAATGGGACAGAGTACGCAGAAGTACGATCGTGAGATAGCAGGAATAAGTACGTGCTCTAATAGCACGTGCTTTAATGGTACCATTATGATACCCTCTTAAACATTTCTTATAACAAGATATGGCATGTAATATATCAAACAAATTGTCACAACATATCATGAACGAATATAAAAGAGTAACTAGTGATAGCAAGTATCGGTCTAATGGCACGTGTACGTGCAAGGATGTCTCATGAATGAATATAACGGTATAAAGTGATGTCTGAATTGTTTAGTAGTACGTGTTTTAATGGTACCAAGTGGTACCATTGGAACTTTCAATGCTAAGATATGGCATGTAATATATCAAACGACTCGTAATAACGTGCCATGAGTGAATATCACGTGTAAATAATGATCATAGTTATTGGTTTAGTAGCACGTGCCAAAAATTTTCCACTACGGCCAATAACGTGTACATATAATGCTGCTACTTATAAATTAGCTAAATTTTTATCCAAATTTTTAAAACAGCATTTTGTAGAAATGTATTCAATTAAAAATTTAAACAGGCAAAAAATATTATAGAAAATATTCACTGTAAACAAAATTGGAAGTTTTGTACCATGGATATCAAAGATATGTACAATCATATTCCGATTATTGAAACTCTGGAAATTATTAAAAAGAATTTAAGAAGAAAATACAAATTCGAAATTGTTATGCTAATTTTAAATTGTCTAAATTTATGTGTTCAAAATAGCCAATTCATTTTTAATAATCAACTGTATTGCCAATATGAAGGTTTACCAATGGGAAACCTTTTATCACCTGTGTTATCTAATATTTATCTGAATGAATGGGAGACTCAAATTATAATTTGAATATATTATACGAAATGATATATACGAAAAACCAACACAGGGAAACTCCCTTCCTCACTACTGGTCTGCCATACCAAATAGATACAAACTTAACACCATAAGTAATCTGATAAATAGAGCCAGAAAATTATGCTCACCCAACTATTAATTAAAATATATTTATAGATTGAAAGACAAGTTAATTAAAAATAAATATCCAAGTAAAGTCATAGAAAATTTGTTAGTAGATACATTTAAAAACAAAAGGAAAAACGAAAACAAAAATAGTAAAGAAGATAAAATAAGAATATCTGTTGATTATGATAAAAGTTTTTATAAAATGAAAAAAAACTTTAAAAATACAAATATAGAGATTAAAAATACTCTTATTAAAAATATTATTAAGAATAAATTAATTAAAATGGATAGACAAACAAATCAAAATGAAAAAGAAAAAAATGAAAAATATGATATAATATATAAAATAAATTGTAAGAATTGTGAATTGAATTATATAGGACAATCTTCAAGACTTTTGGAAACTAGAATAGAGGAACATGGTAGAGCGGTGAGACTTAACGATTGCAATTATGCTATGGCCAGACACAGTAGTGTTACGGGACATTCCCCGGATTGGTACAATGTAACAATCCTAAATCGAGAGAAAAATTACAAAAAAAGAATAATTAAAGAAGCGCTCTTAAGAAAAGAAAATGAAAATACGATAGCGCAGACATCGTACGACTTAAGCCCTGATTAGTTGATTTTATAATTTTTTCAATTGTGTAATTTTTTAATTTTAAATTTCTTTTTTTACTTCATTGTTTTGGGAGGGAGAGTGGGATTTGTGTATTCGATCTGATGATGAGGTATAGATGACCTGAAAACGTTAATCATCGTGAAAATGATGAAATTTAATTTTTATTTATGATTCTTCAACTGACTTCAAAGATAACATTTGTTGGAATATATCTTGGACTTAGGACATTTTTCTATCGTATAAAACGGATATCTTCGCCACTTGCAAGGTGTAACATTTCCACAAGTCAAATTCCGAATTTTTAGTCAAGTGCTAAAATTATCAGGATTTTAGACAGTGCAGCTTATATTAATCTATGGTTTGATTTTAAATGTATATTTTTGTATACTTCTGTATAAAATTCAAACATATATTTTGTTTATATTTTAAAGTGATGCTCAAGGGTTTTTAGATAATGGGATGGTTTTCATTTTAAATGTAAATATTGGATATAGGATTTTTATATTTCGGGGGATGGAAGATTTTTATAATTATTGAATATTTAAACAGTTTTGTACGATAGCAGATGTAGTCAGTTTTATAATCCTATCTTATAATTTTTTTGTTTATACTAAAATCCTGTTGAAGTTATAAAATAATTTTTAAGAATCTTTATATATAATCATATTCTTCAACGTTAAATATACCTAACCATTATCATTATTTGCTCGTTATATTCATTAATGAGACATCCCTGCACGTTCATGTGCCATTAGACCAATATCTTCTTTCACTAGTTACTCTTATATATTCTTTCATGATATGTTGTGACGATTTGTTTGATATATTATAGGAAATTTTTAGGGGTGTATCATAATAGTACCATTAAAGCACTTGCCATTAGAGCATGTACCTATTCCGGCTATCTCACGTTTGTACTTGTTTGTGCTCTGTCCCATATGAATGGATTGGTGAAAACAGACTGTGAAAAAGTTAAATCATTTTCAAGTTATCGTAGTTAACCCTAAGCTCCCTAAGAATTAAAAAAACTCTTGATTTAGAGACCGAAGTGCCCTTTCAATAAATGTCAAACACGTGCATCTTATACGTGCACCATCTCATTAACAAGGTCTGGAAGCGGAAAAATCACCTAACCATCGGGGTGCTAGCAACAATCCAACTTGATAATGGAAACTATCTTGGATGTTAACAATCAGTGTTTTTCGTTTATTGGATACAGTGAAGGTGAGATTGTTGAAGATGTATGAAAATTATTCAATGACGTATTTTAAAGATAGACTCTGAAGCCTATTGTTAACATCGGCAAAACGTTACGAATCTCCCTATTGCGTCGTTCGGAAAATTTGGGCCGTGTGGCGAAGCCAGGAGGGCAGAGATTTGCTCGTCAGTGGAGCTGGAAACCCAGCCAAGCTTCACAACATTGCAGCTTTTGGTGATAAGGCCTCCGAATTCCTTCCAGTGGACAATAGTGGAATACTGCAGTTTCCTAGTAAGTGCATGTTTTCTTGTGGGCTATAATGCCAATTTGGTTAAATCTGCGTTCACGGAGCTCTTGCGTGAGAACTCAAATACGCAATGAAAGTGAAGGGCATATGGCCGTTTGGTCTGTTTGCCTATATGCGCTACGAGTTAGGCTTCACCATAATATGAGGTTTTGTGTTCCCTTGTGCTCAAAGTATTTCTCTGTCTTTCTTGATGCTAGTAAAAGGATTTAGCTTTAAGAAAATTTTCTTAGCAAGTGTTCGCACTCCATTGCCTTCGTATGAGTACTATTTATTATCTCTTATCGATACTAGGAGTTCTAGTTATTTATGTAATTAATTATTATTGAATGCTCATTTATGTGCTTTGAAAATTTCAGTTTTGTAAGCTGTAAATTTTATTAAAACGTAGTGACTTTACCTGCTAAGACTTTTATTGATGTGTGACTCTGCTATTATATAAAACAATTTGTGACTTTTTACCGAACCTTTATTTAGTATTCGGACTTGGACTTAAATATTTATTACGGACTCAGTTTTATTCTCTCCTTGTGTAATACTGAATGTAATTGTGAATCTGGAACGGTTCGAGTTTGTACACCTTATATATACAGTAGGTTTCAAAAGTTTGGGATATCCTAAACATGCTAGTAATGCTTGTCATTACATCGTAAATAATGAATTGTAATAATTGTTTTTTACAACTTTAACAGTTGGAACAAATATTTTCATCTATTCTCTATATTTATACAAAATTTGAACACAGTAATTTTATTAGAAAATAAATGGTTTAGAATTTTTCAAGGGCGTGTTGTTTCAAAAGTCACAAACATGGTTCAAAAGTTTGGGATAATTTGGAATATCGTAAAAAAAAATCAAAAAAATATCTATAGAAATATTTACTCTTCCTATGTCCCTCTAATCTATAATGTACTTGGCCATTTTAAATAAAGAAATATAAAATTGCATACTAATTAAATGTAAGAGGCATAATATAAGTTAAGAGCAAGAATTCAAAAAGAACAGAAAAATGGGAAAGACGACGGAAGTTTCTCAAGACGATCGCATAAAAATTATTGAACTGCATGCTGCAGGGTTAACCCAGACTGAAATTGCCAAAAAAGTCAATAGGAAGCAAAATACTGTCAGTCGCATCTTGAAAAAATGGAGAGAAGAAGAGTCGCTGAGGCCAAAGCAACTTCATGGACGCCCCAGGAAACTCAACACCGGAGACATGAAAGTGCTGAAGAACATTGTATGAAAGAATCCTCGTTCAACAATACGGCAGCTTGCAAACGATCTATCAGATGCTACACAGAAGCAAGTTTCGCATCCCACAGTGTATCGTCATCTACAGGAGATGGATATCCAATCACATCTTGCAGTAAAAAAACCTCAGCTCACTGATACCCAGAAGAAAAAACGTCTTGACTGGGCGAGAAAATATGTCGACTGGTCACCTATCATGTGGTCACGTGTGATTTTCAGTGATGAATCAATGTTCTGTTTGGATTTGAACAAGAATGACCGTGTGTGGATTCATTCCAAAAACAAACAGCATCCAACATCTGTCAACCGCTCCGTGAAGCATCCAGTTAAAGTAATGATTTGGGGTTGCTTCAACAGTGCTGGAGTAGAACAATTGTGTTTTATTCGTTCTCAAGTGAACACTGAGGTTTACATGGAAATGATGGAATATTTGCTCATCCCAAGCATTGAAACGTTGTGTTCATCAGATGATTTCATATTTCAACAAGATTCCGCACCTGCACACACTGCTAAGAAAGTACAGGCTTATTTTAAGGAAAAGCAAATCAACGTCTTAGAGTGGCCAGGGAACTCACCAGACCTTAATCCCATCGAGAACTTGTGGGCAATTATGAAGAAAAGAGTTCGACAAGTTACTCCAAGAACAAAAAAGAATCTGTTGGCTTGCATCCGAGATTTGTGGTCCCAAATTTCTTTAGAGACATGCCAAAATCTGGTTCATATTATGCCTAAGCGAATTCAAGCCGTAATTCGAGCAAAAGGCGACTTTACCAGGTGGTAAAGTTTAATATCCCAAACTTTTGAACAAAATTTCTGACTTTTGAGACAAAGCGCCCTTAAAAAATTGTAAACCATTTATTTTCTAATAAAGCTATTGTGTTCAAATTTTGTATAAACATAGTAAATAGATGAAAACATAAATCCCAACTATTAAAGTTTGTTTAAAAATATATTAGAATTCATTACTTAAAGTGTAATGGCAAGCATCACTGATATGTTTGGGATATCCCAAACTTTTGAAACCGACTGTACATGAATTACTAAGTTTTATTTATGCTATCCTTGCTATCAAATGGCATCAGTTATTTAATCTAATCGTTATTAATTCTGTTTACTTACGTATTCATATGAATGTGATAATTTTGTTATTATCTGAAAACGAACCCTGCAATATATAATACAATTATAAATCATTAGCTGAAATATTTGGCAATTAGATATTAAGATCATATCTATTTATCTTGGTTGTCGTGTTTTGGGGGCTGTGCTATGAAATTATTTGAGCACTAACATTATGTATTGCTCTCAGTACTTAAGTAATGCTATGATACGTTTATGTACTAGAATTGTTTGCTATTGATATTTTGCAAATTAGCTAAACCTTTTGTTGCTAAGAGTATTTATACTTTGCCATTCTTTATTTGTTAGTTTTTGCTAAGCAGTTAAGCACCTGCTGGTGGCAAATTTTCATTATTTTTTTTATTCCACTTTTACATGACCGTATTCCACTGCGTACTCACATCTTTAGACTTTGATACATGTGACAGTGCCGGCGCGTGTTAGCCGAGCGGTGAGACCATAGCCCTAGACAAAAAAAAAAGTTCTCTGCAATTTGTTAGTGACGCAGGGTAGTTGAGTGGTACAGTCACAGACCAATTTAAATTTTTTCCCCCGTGCTAGTGTGATTTTAAGTTGATAATAGCATGACGTAAGTGATTATTGTGTCGACGTGAGATTATGAAATTTGCTAAGGTTGCACCATAGTGAAGAGTCTTCAGTTTGTGAAGTGTTGAGTTGTTATTGGGCGTGTCAAGGCTTATCTCTGGAGTTGTGTCAACTTCTAGTAGATGATTTTGGTGCAGTGCTTGGAGCTACGCTTATACTATTGTGGGTTTTTCTACTTACAAGTGTCAAAATAATGATTTCCTTCTAGTGGTAGTTTTTTCGGCCATGCACATCGTGTGTGCTTCGATATTTCTGAGTCTACGTCTTTGTGCCGGCACGACAGTGAGTAGTGCTGTGTATTGTAAGGTGTGTGTTTGTGGCGAATCAGCGACGTACTAAAACACTGTTATCATAGAGGTTGAAGCGATTGCGGAAGGATTATCACTAAAAGAAAAGGCAATCGGCCTCCTTCAAAGAAACCAGTGGCACAGATAAACTTTGTTTACAAGAATACCGCCAATGAGCTGTGCATAGTTACTGTGACGATTAACGGTCTTGACTGCAACGCGCTCGTTCATAATGGAGCGCTTGATAATTACATGGACTGCGAGTTGTGCAATAACTTAAAACTAAGAACGACAGCATTAAACCCGATCCAGTCCATCCAAGGTGCAAGCGGTCAACAAACCAAAATCACTTATTCCACCTTAAGAGAGTCAAATGCGGAAGGTACCAGGGCCACATCAATTTCGATAATGCACCCATCTAAAATTACGATCTCATTCTCGGATGGTGATGGATGGACCAGGCTAACATCTTATTCGACTGCAAAAAAAAAAAAACATTGTGCGGGACAAGTTAGTGGAAAGAAGTTCTTGCTTCCCCAGTGGTACCAAGACAACAACAACCAATTCATCTCGGAGAAGGAGCTTTGCTGCATGTTACGAGAAAAGGATCCCAGTCCTATTTATGCCATCTATGCCGTCCTGATGCTGAACTCGCCTATGTCCATCCAGAGTGCGAGAACATTGTTGCTGAATTCAGTGACCTATGCAGGGAGGAGCTGCCTGCTGGGTTATCACCGAAACGTGATACTTAGCACCAAGTACACCTGGAACCAAGTATCATGCCGTTCAACTCGCCCTTGTACCCCCTGTCCCGGGACGAAGGGGAGGAGCTCCACAAAACCCTCCAGGATCTGTTATATAAGGGCCTCGTTCAACCCTCAACCTCTTGTTTTGCTTCTCCCATCTTATTTGTCATAAGAAAGACAGAAAACTGAGATTGTGTGTAGACTTCTGCAAAATCAACAAAATGACAAGGGAAATTTTTATCCAGTCCCTTGCACCGATTCTTTAATTGAGAGGTTGGAGAAGGCAAAAATCTTAGCCAAACTGGACATTTTACAGATGTACCATCAAATTCGTATGCACCCTACTGACATCCCGTTGACCGCCTTCAAAACGAGATTTGGTTTATTCGAATACTGTGCGATACCCTTCGGGCTTAAAGGCGCAGCTGCGGCGTTCGCCAAAGCCATCAATGAGGCATTACAAGGCCTCATCAACTGCGGCGTCGTAGCCTACTTCGACGACATCTTAGTGTATGCCCAGAACATGATGCAATTGAAAAAGGAAGGTGCCCAGAACATGATGCCCAGAGGTTTTGAGGAAGGTGCTGCAAAGGCTTCGTAGTAACATGGTTTAGTTATGCCCATCCAAATGCCAGGTAGGCCTGCCTGAAGTCGAGCACTTAGGATTCAGACTGTTAAGTAAAGGAAAGGCATGTGAGACAAGATAAACTCAAGCCATAATCCAGTGGCCGATGCCCAATAGCGTACATCAGTTAAAGTCATTTTTGGGAACGGCGCAATTCTACTGGCATTTTTAGCAAACTACACAGAGTTACCAGGCCTTTATTTGACCTGTTAAAAAAGATGAACCCTATAGGTGGGGCAAGCCACAACAGAAGGCCTTCCAAGAATTAAAAAAGGCGTTCACAACCCAGCCAATACTAAAGATTTTCAACCCCAATAAGAACCTTCACATATTATGCGGTGCGTCCGAGGACGTCATAGGAGCAGTTGCCACGAAGGAAAATTATTCCCAGTGGCTTACGAGTCTCGCCAATTTAGGGCAGACGAAGTTCATTTATCTATATACGCCAAGGAACTTTTGGCCGTCGCCCACGCAGTAAGACTGGTGTCACTATGGGCAGCAAGTAGCAGCAAGTGTCACTGACAACCATGCGGTATCCGGGCTACTGACGCAGGCACAAGTGCTACAACAAGTAATGGACTTCAACATCACCATTTGTTACATCCAGTCAGAGCACAACATCTTGGCTAACGCGTTATGTAGATCCTTTTTTAAGGAAAACATCGTTTATAACATCAACACATAGGAAAATCTGTGGTTGGGGCTGGCGAGTGTGTCACGGAATTCAAAATCCAACGTGAATTCCGATGACGCAATATCTCGCTTTCACTGGGATATTCTTTCATTCAGAGAGGAAAGCGGAGCGACGTCATCAGCGACATCAACAAGCAGAAAAACATTCGAGCGCGATGTATGAAAGGAGAAGGAAAAAAGAAGAAAGTTGGCAGCGAGTTTAGAGCAGGAAAGGTCACCTGAGATGCAAGCCTCCAGGGAAAACAGATATCATGCATCATTGCTACTATTCCATTAGAAAACTGACTGACGGACGAGATTCGACAGTCGCCATGGCAGGGAACGTTACGTATTGCCCTATTGCGTCGTTCGGAAAATTCTTGCCTTGCGGTAAAGCCAGGAGGGCCGGGACAGCTATTTGGGGCGCGGCTGTTGGGGGACTTTGGTCTGACCCATTTGCCGATTGACCATAGCTGGTGTTCCAGCAGTTGGTGACAGCCTCTGGTTCGTTTATCCCCAGCAGCTTTTCCATCATGAAACCCCCCGTGCTTCGGAGGGCACGTTAAGCCGTCGGTCCCGACTGCTACTGTCATCTCGTAGCAGTCGTTATTTATGGGATGGCGCAAAACTCCCTCGTAGGAGTAGGTGCCGCAGATTATTGCTTGCGATAATCTACCCTCTGTACCAGATAAGAAAAAAGATAAGATAAGCCAGGAGGGCGGAGATTTGCTCGTCAGTGGAGACGGAAGGCCAACTAAGCGTCTCAGCGTCGCAGCTTTCAGTGATAAGGCCTGCGAATTCCTTCCAGTGGACAGTAGTGGACTACTGTAGTTACCTAGTAAGTGCATGTTTCCTTGTGGGCAATAATGCCAATTTGGTTAAATTTGCGTTCACGGAGCTCTCGTGTCGAGAAGTCAAATACGCGACAAAAGTGAAGGGCATATGGCCGTTTGGTCTGTTTGCCTATATGCGCTACATGCAAGGCTTCACCATAATATGAGGTCTTGTGATCCCTTGTGCTCAAAGTGCTGTATTTATTCTCAGTCTTTCTTGATGCCTAGTAAAATGATTTAGCTTTAAGAAAATTTTCCTTGCAAGTGTTCGCATTCCATTCCTCCGTATGAGTACTATTTATTATCTCTTATCTATACTAGCAGTTCTAGTTAGTTTTGTAATTAATTATTATTGAATGCTCATTTATGTGATTTGAAAATTTCTGTTTTGTAAGCTGTAAATTTTATTAAAACATAGTTGGAGGACTCATAAAACTCCAGAAGTGACTTTACCTGTTAAGACACTTATTGATGTGTGACTCCGCTCTTATATAAAACAATTTGTGACTCACCTTTTTGTGACTTTCTACCGAATTATTATTTAGTACTAGCAGAAGACCCGGCATTGCTCGGGATAATTACACTTGATGTTTTTGCAATTTCCTTTCTTCTTTTGATGTCTTTCCTTTCACTTGATGTATTTATATGAAATGTTTGGATCTGCTGTGCTACCCAATAAGCTAGGTGATCACCCCGGCATAACCCTGTTTTTTTTTTATTAAATTTTGAAATATCTTAAAAATAAACAGATGAAAACGCTTAGAATAATTGCAGTAAAAATTCTTAATGTAAATTCAATAAGTTTTTTTAAAAGCTCACAATGGATGGACCTCTCCAACGATGCTACTGCTAGTCTAAATAATTTGTTGCTCACGTAATGTTAATTTAGATGTACACTTGACGTTGTTGCAATTCCCTTTCTTCTCTCGATGTCTTGAATCAAAACTTGGCCATTCATTACTTTGTGTAGTCTAGCGGTCGCTGATTCTTCTATTTACTTGCTTACCATTTGCTCAACACAGCACGGAGCTAAAGGAGTGCTTCCTATGTCGTGTTTAACTCTTTCTGAATGGTCTGCTAACTCATTATCTCCAGTTACTGATCATTTTCAAGAAATTGTTAAGTACTAAGAATTCTCTTTTCTAAGAAAAGCCTGAATAACAGGAATTCTATGCATTGAATTCTATATTGCACACACTTTGCCTTGCATTGTTGGTCATGAGATATTTCTCATTAATATGCCCTGCCATAACCATGAATATCGATTTTTTATAAATAATTATTATTTTTTCGAAATATGAAGTGGACAGTGACCTTCCTCATGCTTTGAAGGTCTCGTATGCGAAATTTTATCAAGATCGGAATAAAACTGTATAAAAAACAAACAAACAAACAAACCCACAAACAAGCCCACAAACAAACAAACATCCTTTTTTATATATATAAAACAAGATTCGGACTTGGACTTAAATATTTTTTACGGACTCAGTTTTATTCTCTCCTTGTGTAATACTAAATGTATTTGTGAATCTGGAACGGTTCGAGTTTGTATACCTTATATATGTATGAATTACTAAGCTTTATTTATGTTATCCATGCTATCAAATGGTATCAATTATTTAATAAAATCGTTATTGATTTTGTTTACTTACGTATTCATATGAATGTGATAATTTTGTTATTATCTGAAAACGAACCCTGCAATGTATAATACAATTATAAAACATTAGCTGAAATATTTGGCAATTAGATATTAAGGTTATATCTATTTATCTTGGTTGTCGTATTTTGGGGGTTGTGCTACGAAATTATTTGAGCACTAACTTTATGTATTGCTGTCAGTACTTAAGTAATGCTATGATAGGTTTATGCACTAGAATTGTTTGCTTTTGATATTTTGCAAATTAGCTAAACCTTTTGTTGCTAAGATTATTTATACATTGCCATTCTTTATTTGTTAGTTTTTGCTTAGCAGTTAAGTGCCTGCTGGTGGCAAATTTTCATTATTTTTGTTTATTCATATAAATCATAAATAAACATTTATTTATTTAATCATACTCTCATCTTTACACTTAGATACATGTGACATATATATAATTTTATTTCTGTTTTGTATTTTTAAAAAACAGAACATATACACTAACTTTATTTGGGTGTAATGAAATATAAACTATAAAAGAGCCTATTACTCTATTGCTATATGAGCAGAAAACTACTGATTTGTCATCAATATCCATTATCCATGCATGGAAAAAACGTTGCTGTAGCAACAAAAGAGTATTGTTCTGACAACAATATTTATTGAATGAGATTAATAAAGAGAATTTGCTGTATTTATTGACAACTAATTTTTACTATGCGCACAATCGCGCGACGACAATCCGCAAGCTGAAAACGACTGTGACACGATCCGCCATCTGTAGAGAGTGAGATTATCCTAGGAAACTTTTAACTCTGAGGCGGTAAATCGCTGTGGGCGATAAATCACTTTTGGCAGTAAATTACTGTGGGCGTAAATCATAAACTTTTACCACTCTCAGCGCTTCGCGTCTCACGAAGGCCCTGCGGGCATCATTCAATAAGCCTCATTTCTCACTGCCTTCGGCGTTCTGTCTACGACGTCCTTCTCCGGGGGTAAATAATTGATATATACCCCAACCTACTTGGTTACAGGGGGCAGTTGGTTTCCCCTTGGCTGGTTACAGGAGGCTAATGATCCGTATTTTTAGTGGCCACAGAAATGGTTGCCAGAAAGTTACGTGAACTCATTTTATGTTTAAACCTAAGTTAACCCAATCTCAGCTAACCTAACCTAACAGCAGAACCCTTGAAAAAATGCTGGCTTACCTTTAAAACTTGGTTCTTTTCGACAATGGCTAATTATCCCGAAAGTAGAAAAAAGAAAATCTGAAATCCACAAATAATTCGAAACGACCGCGACCTGCCAATTGTGTCGTTGCTATGGCAACAGCTAGCATACGACGGGAAGAGACAGCCAAAACACGCCCTCAAACGTCGGAATCCACAAACAAGACACATTGCCAAAAAAACGCAAAATCGCGATTGTGCGGATAATAAAAATTAACCAGAGAATTGTTCTCCGATCAAAACACACTATCAAAATAGTTTTGTCCACACAAGAATAAATATTGATGGGACAGGAATAACTATAAAATATTGTTACAGTGACCATAGATAAGGTTGTAACAACAATTCATTTCTCTTCGTGTTGAAAAGCATTCGTGAGCAGAACAGTGCACAACATAAACAGCTCATTTACGGTCACTCCCACAGAGAATACTTTAAAATCGTCACCAGGTAGCATTGTTCACAACTTCTCACACTCTATTCCGCCAAACCAGATTACTATTTCATTCAGACACCCCTCCCTCACCCAAATCACTTTTGTTTTCATGCACTTAAACCACAAATATATTTTTTTCACATCTGGACTCCTTCTAATCATGGTTTCTAAAGTTACAACTTGCCACTATAGTATAAATATTCTTATTTAAGAATTACCTGCAATGAATTTTATCTTCAGCCTTTTTATTGCAATTTTTGCGACATTTCAAGTGGACTTCGTCACTTACGCATGGTCTCTCTGCTTTATTTACTCGATTATACTGAAAAAAAGTTAAAATAGTACATTGAATGCAAGATGTTTGTAAATAATCGGTTTTGCAATTCACACACCGGCTGGTATGCAGTTATCTTATACAAGTGGCATTGTTACTGCATGGCTAGACCTTGAAGTCCAAAACAGTGTAACCCAAAAAGTGTATATTTAGCCCCTTGTCCCATCAGTTAAAAATATTCTGGGACCTGCTACATGATATAGTTTCGGGATAAAGTAATACGTAAAGGACAATCAATTCTAATTGCGTTTTCAGTTCAACAAACAAAAATTCAGTTGCACATCACACAAAAACTACTGGACGGATTTTAATATGGTTATAGCTTATAGTCCTGGTCTTCAACTAGGGTACTTTTCTCTGCTTATAAATGTCTCATTCCCACGGGGAAATTCCAAAACGGCGCGGTGGAGTGGTTGTTAAACTTGCCAACAGTTGTCGCTGCGAGTTTTTAAATTCGCGCAGCAGTAGTTAAACTTGCCAATAGATGTCGCCAGATAAGAGAAATGCCTTCTAAACAATGATGTGAATAAAAGAACTGGATTGCGCGAGAGTCAGGATAGAGCGTACAAGGGTCTTTCCCTGAAAATGTAAGCGGCGAGTGATCTGAAATGTGGGAGGGAGCATACAATGAGTATTCGGAATACAATGTTTTCCACATTATTGGCATATAATATCAGCAGAAAATATTAATAACAGAATAATGGCTAGTATTAATGCTAATCTTTCATTTACTGTTTTTAAATTCATTTATTGCAATATATTTATTTTAATAAATAGTTCAACCAGTTTAAAAAATAAATTACTTCTTTATTTTAATTTGCCAATATTATTATTCCAATAAATGTATATATTCAATTATTAAGATTAATAAAAAAATTATATGGTATTTATTCTCGGAAAAATTTTGACCCCTTTATTTAATTTTTAATTTTTTTTTTTATTTTAATTTAGCAAGCAGGTATTACTTATTTGACTTTTAGTATTGTCATCAATTCACTAAATAATAATTATTAGCGAATTATGATTGAATTAGCTCATTGTTGCCACAAATAGAAAGGCAGAGAGAGAAATAAAAAAATATAATTATATAATTTATTAATTTTTGGCGTGATCCGAGTTTGGACTCGAATTTCTATGAGCCAGTTTTGAATTTGAATATTTCTAGTTTGAATATGAATTAATTTCCTTTTAATAATTATTTAATAATCTAATATAATGAATCTAAATTAATATTTTTTATTTAAACAAAATAAATTGAAGTAATTTACATATTGGCGAACGTTATAATTTCTGTCAGTTTGTTTCTCATGCATGCTTGGTTTTGTTTCGCTTCATTTGATAAAGTTTTAGAATAAGTTTTAAATCTAAAATTTAAAAACATGCTAATTAATTTTTTCTTTAATTGAGTAGAACTTAAATCATGTGAAACATTAATGTTTTAATTATACATAATATATCCTCACAAATAATATATATTTCAATAACTGAAGAATTAAGGGTTTCTTTAAGTTCCGTTTTATCCGACGTGTTCGGTTACCCAATACCCGATCCGCCCGTTTGTGTTGGGTAATCGGGACTCTACTGTACTATAAGCATGAATTATTTTCTCCACGATGTATCACAAAAAAAACTACAAAAATTTAAGTTCTAAGTATTTTTCTAATTTTATTTGTTCAGATAATCTGAACCTGCGAATAAAGATTCCTGAGTTACAGTTATCGAAAAAAATAAAATATTATATAAATAAACAATTTTTATGACATAAAATGAAAGATAAGCATTAGTACAAACCAGTATTTTGTTATTGTATGACAAAATAATTTAATTTTCTGCTAATATTATCTTCAAAACGGGTAGCTATCACTATCGCACATGTGGTCTAAGGGGTTTCTCTCCCACAATTCAGATCGCTCGACTACTTTTGTCGGGGAAACTCCTGTATGAACGGCTGAATGGGAGATAGCATCACGCGTGCAATCCAGTTCTTTTATTCACATCATTGCTTCTAAATATGCCTTCCAGAAAGCGGTGAAATCTTTCTCAGGACTCCAGAAATGCTAAGGGAATGAGACAAATACAAATGAAGTACGTGATGGTTAAAGCTTATAACTTAGTCTGGGTCAACATTTACGCTATTTTTTCCCGCGTGAAAATGTCACATTAACACGGGAAAACATAAACACTGGAATCATGCGATGTTCAAAAGCTTGCCAAAAGATGTCGCAGGTTTGTTTTAGAGTGTTTTAAACCGCGCTATGGCAAAACTTTCCCATTGGAAGTTTAAACTAAACTACATAAAAGAATTCTACGACAAGGGTTGCACCTCTCCGGTTTTGGGCTGGAGACTCCCGTATTGGTCTTATTTCTCCGGACTTGAGTTTCAAACAGCCATTAGGCGCATTCGGCGGCACTCAGATCTGGCTCAGATCTGAGAGAACTGTCACGTGGTATCTGACTGCTTTTCTGAGCGTCTGAGTGACTGTTGCCGAACGAGCTTTTATCTCAGAAAGAAATGGCTTTACCGACTTTACAAATATTGAGAAGAAACGGCGGTTTTACTAATTTTAGTGTACATGAAATAAAAATCTGCATCAAATGAACAACTCAGCATGATTAATATTCGATCGCGAGAAGAGTATATCATAAGGCCAGGGAGGAAAGGGTACACAGAGCGTCACCATGATTTGGCTCTCGTAGCTTTTTTGCTAGCTTCGCATCGCAGTGAGCGCCGCCATATTCTATCTGAGCACTCAGAAAAAGAAAAGCTTGCTGAGCGTTTGAGCTCAGAATCTGACAGATTCGTTGCGTGCCGAACACGTTTTCTTCTCAGGCGGAAGTACCAAAGTGCTCGCCGAATGCTGCTCTCTCAGATCTGAGTCAGATCTGAGCGCTGCCGAATGCGCCTATTCTCCGGTGTTGCAGCCGTTACTGCGGGACTCGCAAGTCACTTGGTTTCGACTTCAGAAGGATTGGATTTCAGAAACAACTCAAAATCCTTGACACTCTTACAAGCATGGATTTGTGACATATAAATATGTCTCTACGAATATTAATTAAAATATAACATCCGTATAATTTTATTTACTCAAATTATGCTATCAACAGTTATATCATAAAATCCTTTAAGCTATCTTTCTTGATCAATTAAAAGTATGTTTCTATTACACCTAAGTTAATGCTTTATATAAAATCAAACTTTGAGTTTCATTAGTTCGTTTATTGATGAAGTTGCTCTCCGTTTTTTTTTTCTCTTTTTTTGCTCCGTCAGTTAAAAGAGGGGAGGGTGCGTGCATCTTGGAATAGCAATAAACGCTTCTATTGTTCTGAATTTGGACGTATGAGGGAGCTGATGCTTTCTATTGTTTCATTTAACCCCACGACTTCGACCAATGATGGATGGTCATTCGTAAGCAAACGGGAGGGAATACTTAAAATAAAAAAGAGGTATAAATTGAGCGGCAAATTTTAAAATCCATCTCTGATGGCTCTCTGATATCGGAATGGGACGTTTCGGCGCCGGATCAAAACCCCTAGTTTTAAAATGGTTTCCATTCAGGACCAATATTTACCTAATTAAAAACTAAATGATATAAAAGTTATGAGTTATTACCTAAGAGATGCAGAGAGAAGAATCCAAGAAACAGTTATGAGATTGACACTATGGATGCCACTTGAGAAGCATTTATCGCAATTTGCAAATGAGCTAAATAAATTTTTATTTTATTTTATTTTTGTTTTTAAAAAAACCTAATGAGAAAGTTTATCTTTTAATTTTTGTATTCTTTTTAAAAATCAAATGAATAAATTTTAAATAAAGGATCACCAAATAAAGAACTAAATAAATTTTTATTTCTTTTTTAATTAAAAATATTTACGTTGCTAGACAATAGCAATGAAACCACAAATCCACAATTTGTTGAATTGTGGTTTTTGTGCTTACTTTATTTGTTATTACACGGGAAAGGGGGGGGGGTCTTTTGTTTTGGGTGAAACAAAGGGGTATCTTTTCCCCTTGATATTCTATCAAACAAAATGGGTGCATTTTAATTTCTCATTTTTAACCGACTTCAAAAAGGAGGAGGTTCTATGTTCGTCTGTATGTGTTTTTTTTTAATGTATGTTCATCGATATTTCCGTCATTTATAAACCGATTTTAAAAATTCTTTTTACATTGGATTCGGTTTAGCACCAAGATGGTCCCATATTCATAGCTGCCAAATGTTCCGATTTTATCGTATTTGTTCCGCTTTTTTTATCTTGTTCCGGGAATACGATTTTCGACCAATATAAGCCATTCACGGAATTTGACCGTTGCTGGGCAAGATGCAATTATTTACCTCTTCTGTCACGTCAAAGCTTAGCTTAGCGCCACATTATTATAGTATTTTATTCCGTTTACCGAAACGGAAGTCGTACTACGTTTTAGTTTTTACCGGAAACGGAAATGTGAATAGCGCTAGTAGCGGGAACGCCGTAAAGCTTGCCTTCATGTTATTGAAGTAGCTGGTTGCAGTGTGTCGTGTAAATGGACATCATTTTAAATATAATCATCGCCTGTATATCAAAACGCAGAACGCAAACTTATCTAGACCGGTACTCTCAAGATTTTGATTTTTTTTTAAAAATCTCAAAACGGAAATACCTACGCATTTTGCAGTTTATGCACCTGTAATATAAAAATAGCACATGGCGGTAAAAACGATATAATCCTTCATGCTAAAACCGCAGAACACGTTTCAGCATATAACAGTAGCTTGAAGAAAACACCCAAAATGACGGATTATATATCTACTGCTTCAGATAAGCAAGTTATTAGAGCAGAACTGTTATTTACGGGATTATTTTTCTGGAACATAACATTCCGTTAGCTGCGGCCGATTACGTGTCGAAGCTGAAGAGTGCTATGTTCCCAAATTCACCGGAAGTAAAAAAAATACTCATCTGGAAGAACTAATCACAACTAATTATTAATATATTAAAAAAATTTCCGTTTTCATTTGCTACTGATGGTAGCAATGACATGGACAATCAAATGTATCCATTAGTAGTTACATTTTTCGATGAAGAAGCGGACCAAATAAACTGTACTCTGTTTTCTTTGCCAATTTTAACAGTTGATAGCACAGGGGAAAATATTGCCGATTTAATGTGCCGAATTTTCAACCCATGGTATTGAGTGGAAAAATTGCTTAACCCTATCGTGTGACAATGCAAACTTAATGATTGGAAAAAATAAGGGTGTCGGTGCATATTTATAAGAACAACAACCTAATTTGTTTGTTTTTGTTTGCCTATGCCATGTAATAAACCTACCTGCTGAAAAAGGAGCAAAAACTCCCCCTATTTTTCTTGATGATCTGTTAATAGATATTTATTATTATTTTCATAGAATTGTGAAACGCAAGCTTGTTTTTAAAAAATTCCAAATGCTGTTTAGCAATGATGAGAAAAAATTATCAAACATTGCATCACTCGATGGTTATCATAGGGGAAGTGTATCAGTCGTCTTCTTGAGCAATGGAAAAGTCTGCTGCTATATTTTAAAGAAGATTGTAATAGTGATAACAGTGGAGATAGTTTTTCTCCAAGACTTGTTGCTTACCAGATTCCAAAAGTGTATAAACTGAAGACCGATCGTCAGATAGCAGGTGCACTATGACAAAACGTAAATCAAATTCAAATTTATCTTCGAATTGTTCAAAAAAATTGAAATTAGTAAAGGAAAGTAATAAATAAGAATAATAATAATAAATCAAAACCAAAAAAATATTACAATTACTAAACAACGTAGGAAAAGCACAATAATTAACAGTGATACTTCCAAAAATAGTGTTTTAAAAAGAGAAGAAAGAAAGAAGAAAGAAGTTCCAATTTTTTTCACTCTATAGCATTTTTTGTAAAAAATGTCATCAGTCTTTTTGAAAAGTACAACATTATATTTCAGTGTGAAGAACTTAGAGTTCACAAACTGAGAACAGAGCTTATACTTTTTTTTACTGAGTTGTTAAGCAGATTTGTTAAATTATCTGTTATTAATAATTCACGCTCTGTTTTTAGGGTGTCATTTGAGATTTATGAAAATCAGAAAATAGATGAGGACTTAGTTATTGGTTCTGAAACTGCCGAGTCCCTTAAAGAACTGTCACAAGATGAATTAAAAGAGTTTTATGCCCATGTGAGAAAATACTTTTGTATGTCCAGTAATTATATAATTGCAAATTTTCCTTATAATTCAGAATTGTTAGAGCATGCTGAATTGCTGACATTACTAAGATAAAAAATAAAAAATTTTCATCTCTGAAGCACTTTGTTAAAAAATATCCATCTTTGCTGCTTAAAAAATTTGGAGAGACGGATTTTAATGTAATTGATGAACTGGAAACTGTATTTTTGAATTTTCAGCTAGAAAAACCGACAGAACATGTTTTAACAATGCATCGAGCAGATCACCAGTGGGTCTTTCATTCCAAAGAAAAAGATGCTCTTGGAAAGCTCAAATATGAAAGACTGTCTAAAGTAATGCTAGGGATTTTAACTTTTCCCCATAGCAATGCCTCTTGTGAAAGGATATTCAGTTTAGTACGCCGCAATAAGACAGATTTTAGAAGTTCCTTAAAACCGTCTACATTGCAGGCAATCTCAATTGCAAAATCAAGAATGACTGGATCATGTTACAATCAGCACTATGATGATAAGTTACTAAAAAACGCTAAATCAGCTATAACTGTAACCCTTAATAAAAATAATTAAATATATTTCAATTTCAGTGTTAGGTATGTTATTAAGATCAGTGTATCAGTTGCTTTATAAATTAAGTTTTAATGATTGTAGTAACATTGTTAGTAGTATTGGAATTGTATTAATTAAACATTTATTATTAAAAAGTTGAAAAAAATAAACATAATTCTGTTAATTTGTTGACTGTAGAAAAGGGGATTTTATTAGGATCAAGTGGTTAAAGAAAACTGCCAAATTTCTTTTAAAACTTTTCAACTACTACGGGGGGGGGGGGGGGGCCAAAGAGTTCCTTTTTTTGACCCTTGTAGGTTGGCATATTAATTTCATTGTTGAAGTCAGTTTAATTTTTTTCAATTTAGTTTATACTTGTTAATATGCATATGAAAAAGATAATTAGGTTTTAAAATATTTCTTCTTTCTTTATTAGTTTCTTATCTGGTTACCTCTGTTAATGATTACTTGTATCCATTTTCAATTTTCTGTCTTATTTTTATTTTTTTATTTTTTTAGAGTGTTCGTTGTTAAAGGTTTATTTTCAACTGTTTTCATTCACACTTAAAACAAATAAAATAGAAATTGAAATCGAAATTTCTATAGAAAAAATAAAATAAGCGCAAATTGGATTTCGCCACAAGAGCATTCCTCCCCCCTCCCTTACCTAGTTTGAATTAGTTCTGCATGGAAACCACTTCAAAACTGGGGTTTTTGAACCGGCGCCGAAACGTACCTGACCCCTCTGATATGGCTCTGATATCTCTCGGAATAAGAATCTCTCTAACATCTCGAAACATGAGGTTTGGAACATCACTCTCTAACAGCTATCTTAGCAACCTATGCTCTGATCATGAGATCTTATCATCAGAGTCGTCTTCTCATCACTAATGTGATCACAAAAGAAATCACTGGGAGATCGACATTATTGTGAGACAACCATGATTCCGGTGGACCGATGTAGCGAGCAATCAGCGGTGACAACGAAGGTCAAGGCAAAGAACGTAAAACAAGAAGAAGTGACCGTTCAGGGGAGAACATGTAACGCGTGTGACGTCATGTTCACGTCATAAATCAGTGGCGGACTCTAACGGGTAGCAGGTATCAATAAATTCCTCCATGCATTCGCAATGATAAAAAGTTATATTTTGATAATTTTTTACCAATAAACAAATTTTTTTAAAAATTGCGATAAAATCGTATTTAAATTGTTTGGCATTCAACCGTTTATTGTAAAAATTCTCGTTTAACTTGAACAAAATAAAATATGTATCCAAAAATCACTTTATTGCGCTTTTTAATTTTCATATTGTTCACTGGATAACTTCATCATAAAACATTTGAAATAAAATAATTAATACCTATTTGCTTAGAATAAACTGTGCAATAATTTTACATAATATTGTATTAATTTATTATAATAATATAGTGAGTTCCAAAAAGATAGGTCCGCCTACTTAAAGTAGCCTCCAAAACAAAAATTTATTTAATCACAAAACAACTGTTATAAATTGAAATCTACACTCTTTGTAGTACAAAATATAATTAAAAAATTCAAACAAAATCTAACAATTTTTAAGTTATAACAATAATTTCATTATAACTTGTTGCAAAATGATAGGTCCATCATTTCTCAATAATTGGTTTGCCCACCATTTTTGGAGATCACTTTAAAAATGCGATCAGGCATTGACTGAATTAGTTTTTGCAGATACTTAATTGAATTAGTTTTTCCAAATTAGCAACAATTGCAGTCTTCAAAGCATCAATTGAATCGTACTGCTTGCCTCCACTATAAACTCCACGTGCAAGTTTTCTATAAACTCCCCCAGAAGTTTTCTATGGGGTTAAAATCCGGGATACAGGCAGGCCAATCTTAAAGTTGAACCCCATTTGCTAAAGTCCACTCTATTGTTGATTTAGCCTTGTGTATTGGTGCATTGTCTTGTTGGTAAATCCAAGAAGCACCTCCCAGAGCCTCACCAAATGGGAGAAAATGAGTTTCCATCCTTGTTTGGTAGTCTACAGCTCGCATTCTGCCCGACAGAAAAACCACATTGGTTTGCCATTCCATCCGAAGGCTCCCCAGATCATTATTCCCAGTGGGTGGAGAAAGTGGCAACTTTGATATCTTAAATAAGAACCTCTATTTTAATGGCATTTTCAGATTGTATACAACATTTGAGAAAAGTTTTATTTTAGGTGCTTTTTCAATTGATCCAACCGTTTAGGATATAGAGGCACGGGTTCTAAAATTATACTTTTGAAGGTTTTGAACCCGATGATAACTGGTCATTGTTATCAGAAAATAGAAATAATTCTCAAGTTTAAATCGACTTCTATTTTTTCAATTTCCAGAAGATTATTTAAATCAAAATCACAGGATAAAAATCAAAATTTATTTTTTCTACCTTTTTTTTCCTTTGTACAATAAAAATCTCAAATTGTGTAACTTTTTGAGAATGAACTTCTTCATTTTTTTGTATTATCCGGACTCGGACAAAAAAAATACTACTCCCACGCAAAAATATAAATAAAATAAATAAGTTTATTCAAAAATTGAGAATCAAATATATACCGTATTTTAAATTTACTTGTTATTTATATAACTGAACTATATCTTAGGTTAACAAAAAATATTTGTGTAAAAAAGACAAATTGGTGTAAATTTTCTCGCGAAAGATTTAATGTAATAATTTTGTTGTTGCCTGGAAAATTTGCTACATTATTACTACAGCTTAGATAAAAATAAATTCCAAAATTTACTTTTTAATCTATATATATATTTTGACATGTCCGTCAGTCTGTGATGAATGGAAAATCCGGACTTTTCATTGGCAAGTGAAACAAGTGACGCGAGTGACGCAACAAAAGTAAGTGACGCAACAAAGTAAATGATGCAACAAAGTAAACAATTAAAAATCTCTTTTCGTTTTAACAATAATAGTATAACACATAAAACAGTGTTAATTAATATTAATTAAACTACTTTATCACGAATTTTCGTTAAAATTTTCAAAGTTTCAAATTCGGAGTTTTCATTGGCTCTTCAGACCAGTGACCAATCGTAAGTCGTTATCTATTTCAATACTACGTGTGGGAGATTAGAAAACATCGCTCAATAATTGTTTGATGCATGTATTAAGTATTTGTAAATGAATTTCTATTAATAATGGTTCTTAATGAACAGGGTTATGGCGCCGACGAAGCAAAAATTTCAAACAATCGCGGAGCCTCCGCCTAGCAGGTCGAAGAAGCCTATGCGAGTCCAACGGAGTATGAAAGTCGACAGGACCGAAAAAGGCATTTGGTTACGCGTCGAGCGGCTATACGACGTCTACAGAAGGCGCAAGAGCAAACCCAAACTCCAGAGGAACAAAGGGGCTGACATGAAGCGCGTGCACGCAATGCAGCTGCTCAAGTCAGAAGATTAACGTGTTTCGGATTGTCAACGCAATAGCTTCAACAACGAAGCAGCAGAGCCCAGATACACGAAGCTGTTGCAAGTATCGAAGATATCCAGCCTTGATTTTGATTAGCCACTTGGCTGCTGTATGTTCTCACTGGAAAAAGTGCTGGCGACTGTTCGATTGGAAGGCAAAATTGCCCTGGCAACGGCAACGAGTGGAATTGCAGCACTTCAATTAATGGTCGGACGAGCGGCGCATTCAATGTTCAAGCTAGGCCGGATCTAAATGTAACTTCAACTGTAATACTCCCATTCAATCGCAACATGCAGAATTGCTATGTAAAGGCAGATTCTGGGCAGATTTAGAAATTACTTAATATATTCTTTTCGTATAATCTTTGAGTGTTTAACATTGTTTATTGCCTCTGCTCTCAACCTCTTTTTTTCAATTAATGGATGCTCCCAGTCGTTACGAATTTATTTGAGAATGAATGAGAGTGAAATAAAAGGTTAAAGTAAAAAATAGAAGTTTTATTTATAAAACCTACGGTATACGGTATTAAGCTTATAACGGTACAGTAACAGTTTAAAAAGCGTGTATTGATTGAAACCAAACAAATAAAATACAATAGGCAAGAACGAGCAGAGATTGTTCTCCTTTGGTGTGAGAATAAAAGGTTTCCTTCTCTATATGTACCGTTTCCTTTGGAAATATAAAAATAAAAGTTTTTTTTTAGTGGTTGGCCAAACATTACTGCTGCTATCATAAGATAAGCTTTCCCTACATAAGATAAGCTTTCCCTTGAAACACATGGTATATGTTCGTCTTCACCAAGTTTAAACATTTACGTGACGAATTTGAAGATCGTAAGCATAAAACGGGTGGTTTGAGCAATGTTCTTCGACTGCACAGAAATATGTCATCCTTGCGTTCCCTATGGAAACAACCACAAAGTGCAGAGGATCATACCATGGGTGATTTTCTAAAAACCGACGAACTTACTTTCTGTGCGCTGGCGCAAAATAATATCACGATATGCACTGACTCCCTGCCAGATAAAAAAACACAGCATCGTCCGAAGTTGTCGGTAAATTGTAGGGTCGACGGTCATTAGGTTGAACGTTTTGAGCATTAAACCATACACCAGACAATTCCGAATAATCAGGTTCAATATAAGCTACAATACTCAGAGGGGATAACGCAGCAATTCGTTTTAATACCAGGAATATCGTTACATACGACTGATCATTTTGTAGTTCAAATGTCGACAATCTCCCGTTCGCCCATCTTATGCAATGACAACTCGTTTAATACAAGTCCCGGGATCAAACCTTAAACAATATTGGTATATACCTAGAGTAGATAGATACTGATAGGCCGCCTTTGTTTTGCCTTGAAAAGCTCGGCGAAGACGGGCATCTCAGCTAGTTCCAATGAATATTCTGAAAATAAAATTTTATTGTTACATTTCGCTTTCATTGCAATGTAATATTTTTAATGATACCTGCTACGCGTGCGATGTCGCCACATGTCTGATCGTCTTGCAGGCGTTACATAAAGATCAAAGATTCCGACGCCACGGTCATTTCTTCCTGTTTTACGTTCTTGTCAAGGCACAAACAACGAGTGACGGCGGCGGCGTATCGAGATCACCGGCGGAAGAAAAGGCAAGTCTGATGTTCACGGGAGCTTAGTGAAACAGACGGGCGGCCTGTAACCTACTGTGTATTAACTGCAAAAATCATATGCCACGGCAGGAAGAAGAACGCACAGTGAATATTGTGAAATTTCGAAAGAACGACCCAGCTCAAAGTGACACGATCTACGGAAACTGAAATCTGCTAAGAAGTAAAAAGATAAGTGTGTGTTTAATTATATGGGCCCATCGCGTGTGTTAGGTTTAAGGACAATTTTTTTGAACAATTGAGCTTTCTAAATTTTCATATTGAAATTTTATGGTTGAGAGTTTCTGCTTCATCAATTTCAAATTATCATATTTCTTTCAAGCATATTTAAGTCCTTTTATTTCATAAGTATTGATTAATAAAGAAGAATTAAATTATTCAAATTTCGCCTTATCATTTTTCCATAGGAACTTATCTTAGAAAGGGGATAAAAATCTTTATCTAAAAAGGGGAGATAATAAAGTCTTTAGCTGTATCATAGTGCATGTGTAGATTTGCTATAAAGTGAATCTTTTTGTTTTCCCTGGGACAGGTCAACCAGGTGAATGGGTTTTTACAGTAACAGAACTTAAGCCTGTAAATTAAACTCTGATTGTAGCCCTCTTTAATCATCAGAAGTGTTAATTCATTTCCACTCACAGATATCTCTGAATTTCGAGAGAAATGTCTGTATCGTGCATCAAGCACTGGCGTCCACGGACAACTTCAATTGATTTACATTTAGTGTGGGAATAATCTTAAAACCTTACGTCACACTGAAGTCTGCGACAGTTATTTGTTTATTTTCTAACCTTAAGTAAACGCAAGGTCATATCTTCGCCCCTACGTCACACTGGCGTCCGCGACATCTTAAATATCACAAATAAACTTTAGGTTAAGTGTTTTGCTCGCCCCTACGTCACAGATTAAGAGGGACCATTTCAGGACGGTACAGAAAGTACGCCAGCCTGTGTAAAAAGACATCATTATTTTGAAAAAACTCCATTTGCACAAAAAAGAAATGTTTAATTTACGAGAAATATTAAATTTCAATGAAAATGTTAATATCTCTGAAAAATTATTAATCAGATTAGATGGAGAAATTTTGTTTGACGAAGGTGGCAACCCTAACTTCGGTTTTGGAGGTGGCAAATTAAGGACTTCGAATTTTCCTTTGCGTATTGGTTTTTGTCGTGGTTTAGTTTTTGTCTTTTGGCTGCAGTTTTTGAAATATTTTTTATGCGCTGTCTTTCTCCGCAGTGAGTTCTACGTGAGCGGAGCAGCGGGCAGAACTAGTCTGTAATAAAGACTTAAATTACAGGTGACCTTTCAGTTCTGGTGTATGCTTCAAGCTGGCGCCAACAATGCCAAATTGCTTCCATAACACTTTTGGTGGCGCTTTTTGCATCACTTTTACGTAGAATAATGTCCATATCGGTGGAAGGATGGATCTTAATACTGTTCCTATTAACTAAACAGGTAGTGGCCTTACAGTATAACAGAGGGACATCAGGAGTTCCAACTAGTTTCGCCATTTATTCCCGGCTTTGTCAAGGATCCTTGACAAAGCCGG
>JAHWFO010031012.1:242160-273713 GCA_023313115.1 Rhysida immarginata | reverse complement strand
GAATAAATGGCGAAACTAGTTGGAACTTCTGATGTCCCTCTGTTATACTGTAAGGCCACCACCTGTTTAGTTTTGAATAATGTCCAGCCTAAAAACATTATCATGTTAAAATAAATATACAGGGTGCATTATGAAAGTAATGCGCATAAATTTATTGTGACGCGACTGGTCAAATAATGTGGTGCGGGGTCTGCCCTTCCAAACGCGCCCGGTCTCAGTTCGCTCCGAACAGTAGCAGCGGTAGGACGTGTCTTCGCACGAAGTCTGTTTTTCGATTCGTTGGAACAGCGCTACCGCGATCAAGTTTTGGGTGCGGGTTGGGAAGAATGCAACAGAAACGGACATCAAAGACGTCTTCAAGCTCCACCACGACAATGCCCCCAGCCACACAGCCTTCGTCGTCACCAATTTCCTGACCCAGAGCCCCCATTGTGCTCCAACCTCCTTACAGCCCTGACTTGGCTCCGTGTGACTTTTTTCTGTTCCCTCGACTGAAGAGAGAGCTGAAGGGAAAGCACTGGGAGTCGGTGGAGAACATCCAAGCTCATGTTACAAGGTTCCTGAAGGTCGTCCAGTCGAGGAATTCCAGGGTGCCTTCCAGGCGTGGCAGAATCGTCTCCGCAAGTGTATGCAGGAGGAGACTATTTTGAAGAACTTTAACCATTTGTACCAAGCGGATCAATAAACCTATTTTTCTCAGAAAATGCGCATTACTTTCATAATGCACCCTATATAAATATCTAATAGTAATAAAAATAAATAAATTTCGTTCATTTTTTATACTATTTTTATAACTTTTAAAATAATTTTTTCAATTATTACATTTTATAATTAAAATGTTCACATTTCTAGTGAACATCTGCAGTGTGACACTTACTTTAATTAAGGACCCTGCAATCAAATTTCTTTCACCAGCAACAAATTCAGAATAATTGTTATCATCATTGTCATAGGTCAGGTAAATCTATATATAACAAGCACACAAACGTATTAAAAGCATTAAATATATATAGGGTAATATATTACAAATTTCGGCAGTACTAAGAACAAAAACCGTCCTGTGAACAAATGTCCGGAATTGCGTACTTTCACCGCCTGGTGGTTCTGAAGCTCAAAACATCCCTCCCACCGTGATGAACTAACTTAATGGTGAAAAACGAACTCAATATAAATAACTATAGTGAGTTCTGATTTTACAGCATCATACTGTGGTGAAATGGGTAAGTAGTGGGTGGAAAATAAGGTTCAAAAAGTAAAAAAAAAGATAATATTTCATTAAGGCAAAAAAAAGTTTGCAGAAAATTACAAATTAACATTGATCATTTATCAGGTAGAAGAGTTACATAGAATTGCTTTTATTTTATTTGCATGGAATATATTTAGTATTTATTTAGTTAATTACATTTCATTAAATAAAATACATCCACCTATATATACTAACTGAGTGCCTCACTCTGTGGTAGAGGAGTGAAGCCATGAATAATCGCTTACTTTTCCTGGGCAAGAGGGCAAAACATTGCTCAGATTGCTACTGTTGAGCGTGAATTTACCGTGAGTTTTAAGTTAACTCAAAACTGTAAAAAGTTACAAATGCTTGTAATGCTTGTAAAGAGTTATAAATGCTTATAAAATTTATAATTAGTTATTACACGTACAAGATAATTATTTTAAGATTATTCATTATATGTAGATTTCTTTATAAATACAATGACAAAAAAGTTTTTTGTCATTTGTTTCCTCCACATGATTTACTGTTTTAGAGAAATGAATTTCATACATTTTTAAGTATATTTAATACAATTTTAAATGGATTTAATACGCTTTCAAATAGATTTAAGACATTTTTAAATGAATTTAATCCGATTTTAAAAAAATAAATTTCGTACTTTCATCAATGGTAGAAAGTACGAAATTTATAGGGAAACAAAAATTAGATCAACCAATCAGGATATACTGAACAACCAATCAAAGAAATTTTACAATTAAAGAAATTATAGGAAATACAGAAAGACTACCCAGAACAAAGCAAGCGATCTCATTGTTGAAAGTGAACTCAAGTCCGCTTATAAGAGCCAACCGCTTATACTTCATAAAGTATTAATCGATTATTGACAGAATCGATTTTTTTATAAACTTGTAAACTTCTCTTTCATTGTAAACTTTATATATGGGCATAATTTGTTGATGGCTGCTAAAAACTCCATCAAATACAAAACTTTTGTTAGTATTTCAAATACAAAATAAAAAACTCTTACATCACTTTTGTTAGTATTTCAAATACAAAAAATGTCATCGACATATCTATGCCACACCGATGGGAAGTAGTTGAACGTGCTAAATGCAACGTTTTCTAACTTTCTGAGTTAAACAGATTCGCCAAAAAGGGGCTAATACTGCTACCCATCGGTGTGCCATTTAACATTCGGTGAAATTGGTCATTAAACTTAAAGAAGTTATTAAAACAATACACCGCATAACTATCATGATATCTTTAATAATTTCTGGAAGAAATTCTAGAAGACAATGACATCCCACTAGGGATTATTAAAGATATTATGATAGTTATGCGGAGTATTGTTGTAAATAACGTCATTAAGTTTAACGATCAAGAGTCTGTCAGTCCAGGACAACTCCCTCTGGTGCACAGTCAGGGCCCTCAAGAATAAGAAGAACACCGACTTACCTCCTCTGCTTACGGATGATGGGAACTTTGTTAGCAGTCCCCAGGAAAAGGCCCAACTCATCGCAAACTCACTTAAGAGTCAATTCACCACCCCCCTTGAAGATAGACTGGCTGGTATCGAGAACACACGTCAAGTTAAAGAAAGCTGCATTAAGTTTGATCTCATCCATCGTGTAAAAAAGTCTCCCCATGTCATTGACAACGCCGAGGTATCGAACATCATTAAGCAAGTTAAGAGAAACAAGGCTCCTGGACTAGACGCCTGGACTAACAGTGCTCTTAAGAATTTGCCTCCAAAGGTAATCTGCGCTATTACAAAGATTTTAAACGACTGCTGGAACAACAGCTACTTCCGAGTTCCTGGAGAAACTCAGTCATCCTCTCTATACCAAAGCCTGGCCTCAATCCCGCTCTTCCTGTCAGTTACAGGCCCATTAGCTTATTGCCTACACTTTTTAAGGTCTTCGAACGCACAATTCTGAAGAGGTTCATTGATTTTTGTGAATCAAATAATCTAATTCGCAAGGAGCAATTTGGCTTTCGTTTGAATCACTCCTGCCAGCTCCAGGTATGGAGGCTGGGTGAAGATTTGAACACTTCTCTCAATTACTCGATGTACAGTGGAATTTTTTTTCTCAATTTTTCTCGATGTCCATAAAGCCTTCGACCAGGTTTGGCAAGATGGCCTTATCTTTAAAATGATAAATTGTGGTTTCACTGATGAACTGATTGCCTTGGTTCGCTCCTTTTTGTCGCAAAGATCCTACCGTGTCAGAGTTGGAAACACCTTGTCTAATCCCTGTGATGTCAAAGTGGGTGTTCCCCAGGGTTCAGTCCTGGGGCCGGCGCTGTTCAATTTCTTCATTCACGACCTACCGGAATTCGCAAAATGCAAACTGTACCTATTCGCTGATGATGCGGCCATCACAACAAGCGCAAGGAATCCCACACACGTCATTAGTCGCTTACAAAAGGCTTTGCTACAGTGCGAAAAATGGTTCGACAAATGGAGGTTAAACCTCAACGTCGACAAATGTAAAGCTATGTAAATTACATGTAAACGCAAGAATCCTCCAGGCACCCTGGCCTTATATGAAAAAAAACTGGACTGGGTGAAGAACTACAAGTACCTTGGTGTAAAAATTGACTGTAAGTTAAACTGGAACGACCATGTCCAATATGCCCTCAAGAGCCTGATTGTGCTCTTGGGGAGAAACAGTTTGGAGAGCCTTGGATTGGACAATAAACTCTTGCTGTACAAGGTGGTAATCCACACCATCTTGCTCTATGGAATGCCTGCCTGGGCGTCTATCTGCAAATCAAGGTGGAGGGAACTACAGACTTTCCAAAATGTAACCCTCAGGACTATTGTTCAGCTCGATAGGAGAGTTGCCAACAACTCTTCCATTTATGAAGACCTCAGTATGGACCACATTGGTAGCTACATCCAAATGCTCCTTAAGAAATTGCTTCTTAAAATTGAGACCCACGACAGTCCGTTGGTAGCCAGTACACTGGACCACCCTCTAACCCTTAGGGGTCCCATAAGGATATAAAGACCCCTTCATGTACTGGAAGTTAATTTCAATGATATCAATAAGGTTGTCTTCCCCGACTTCTGGATATCTTAGCCACAGATGCTCAGGGCTATCTCTACGTCAATCAACAATCTTATTCCTCGTCCTGCAAGCTAGGACTCTATTCTCAGGATGACTCTCGAGGGACATCAGGCTTCTCCTCTAACTCAGTGTATTTCCCTTGGTTACGTTATGGGCGAGTGTGCTATGGAAGCTCTGCTCCCGGATCGCTTGTGTCTTTTGACTCCACTGTTCAATTATCGATTGACATTGTATTCCCTCACTCATGAAGGATTTGTGAAATCCGAAATGCGCATCTGAGGAAATAAAAAAATTGTTGTGGATTAGTGTTTTCGTATTTTCCATTATTTATATGTCGGTATCCACAGTTTCGGCAATTATTTGTGTATTACTTTCAAATAGATTTAATAGATTTTTAAATTAATTTAATACATTTTTTAAATAAATATGTGTTTTTTAGTTCGGTATAAATGGAGTTTATTTACTAAATTGAGTATATAAAAAATTTTTATTGAACCCTTAATTTAGTAAATTTTACGGTAAATTTATTTTGTTTTATCTTAATTCAATTACAGAATACAACACTGTAACATAAAAAATAACACAAACAGTTAACCACTGTGTAATTAAACTAAAGTAAACATTGTAATACTAGATATATTATTATTCCGTATTTTTGTACTGAAAGGGTATTTCACCGGTAAATTCATTTAAAATCGTATTAAATTCATTTAAAATTGTATTAAATCTATTTTAAAATGTTTCAAATTCATGTAAAATTGTATAAAACGAATTTGTAAAAACTGTAGTATTAGAGTATTTTTTTAGTTAAATTACACAATGGTTACCTGGTATTCACTTTTACGTTTGTGTTATTTGTTTATGCTACAATTTTATTTTCTAAAATTGAATTAAAATACAATGCTCATTTCCAAAAAAGTTGGGACAGTGCAAAATATATAGAAAAAACAAAAAGGGATGATGTAACAAAACTTTCTCGCGAATACAAAATAGCAGATACGTTTATGAAATGACATAAATATACTGTGTGCACCAAAACATTTTGTATCGTGGCCGGGACGTTCATTTTGAATGGGGGTGTTGCAACACGTTCCAAAATAGTAGGGACATACGTTGTAGAAAGCGCCGTTAGTAGTGGAACCTTCCGAATTGTTCATGAATAATCTAGAATGATGACGTCGTACTACATTCCGTATTAATAACAGTTGCCATCCGTCGTTCAGGTAACTTATTCGGGACGATGGTTAGAGGCAAGCCAGTTAGCGAAGATCTTCGTGTTCGAATCATTCAAGAATTCACAAACAGCGTTTCTCAGCGTGCAATAGCCAGAAGATTTAACCTGTCATCATCTACAGTACATAATATTATCAAGCGCTACCGAGATAGTGGTGAGATCACAGTTCGGAAAGGCCAAGGTAGAAAACCTATTCTGAATGCTCGAGCTCTTCGGATCCTCCGACGTCACTGCGTCACGAATAGGAATGCTGCGATTATAGACATAGCCACGTGGGCCCGCGATTTCTTCGGGAAGCCATTATCGTTGAATTCTGTACGCCGGTGCATCCACAAATGCAAACTTAAGTTATACTGTGCACAACGGAAGCCATACATCAACAAACGACAGCAACGTCGCCGTCTGATATGGGCTCGAGTCCATCGCAATTGGTCCCAAGCACGCTGGAAGAACACATTGTGGTCCGATGAATCAACCTTTACGATTGTTTACGGAAATAATGGACGCCGTACACTCCGGACCAAAGACGAAAAGGATATACCCGCGTGCTACAGGCGTTCGGTACAGAAACCACCATCTGTCATGGTCTGGGGCCGTATTAGTGGCTCATGGAATGGGAGACTTGCACATCTGCAATGGCACTGTAGGGTTCCTGGGGATAATATTCATAGAATTATGGTCGAGTAACTTATTATAATTATGTTAGGTAAAAGACTGCGCCAGTGAATTATACTATTCACAAAGTTTATGATAATTTAGGGTTTATCCCACTTACATAAAAGATACCTCCACTTAAACAGGCCCGGCCTAGAGGAAAGACTAGGCACTTAGACTGACTTAACAATTTAACATATAATGTTTATTCAATATTCAACAAATGTATATAAAACAATATTGCATGGAAGGTAACGCAAATGATAAAGATAATTAAAGATATGAATTTCAACTTGGTCAAGCTCCAATTAAGATTCAAATAAAATGATACAATTCGTAATTAAGAAATGACTGGTAGCAATATGACTAATTATACGTTTCAATGAGTAAACACAATTCCAAATAATGACTTAGTAATTAAATTGTGTGACATACAACAGAATGATTATCAATTAAGGATTCATTTAGACTAAACTTATAAAACAATGATCAAAGTTCTAGACATAACAATAATGATATATTAGTAATAGTAATAAGTAAATTAGGTATGAATGTTATTCTCAATTGTTCGATTATACAATTTATATCTCAAGGAAATTCGGGTTATACTGAATTTAGGATTACACAGTGATAACAATGTTCAACAGGAACTCAAATTGTAAATTGTTCCATTTCTCTCGGAATGTAAAATACAAATATGGCTTCAATAGCTCCGAAATAATAATGAATGTAAACTACTGACTGAGCAATCTGCTATATTGTTACTGAATAAAGGTCTGAACGTAAGACTTTAATAAATACAACTAAACAATAAACTGGATAAAATACAGAATTTAGATTAAATTAGTTAGGGTTCTTTACGTATAATATGACTGTTCTAAGTTACATTATAATTGTCCTTCCTACTGTTTGATAGAATAATTCCTTCCCAAAATATGAATGTAATATATAAAATAGAAAGTATGAAATCATGTGAGGAATTAAAGAATTGGCCATTGAGACATTAAATTGGAAAAGGGCTATACCGTGTCTTCTCAATCTGTCCGCTCTTTGATCTCTCTCGTCCTCTCGGCTACCACAGCTTGGCAGGAGGGGAGTCGTCCTCTTCCAACGGAGTGGCTCACAGGAAGATCGTCTCTGGCTTCTCGTACTGGATCTGGGTACTCCACGGGGCTCGGTACACATTCTTGCAACATCCTTCGCAAATCATGAAATTATTGTAATTGATGATGTTGGTTCTCAGCTTGATGGAAACTCCTCAAACCACCTCAATAAAGCGAGCTAACTAAATTTCAATCTGACGGTTACATTTTCATAAACTACAACTCAAACTGGATTGATACTAAAATTTTAAACTTCCCATCTGGATTACCAGATGGAGGCCGAATTAGTATGAAAAATTATGAGTTGTTCGCCACACACTCGGCTACGGGAATCGTTACATTGATACTGACTAAAAAATTTCACTTAGCATAACTTAGCGTCATGAGGCGAGTGGAGAACTAAGACTTTGAAATGAATACATCAGCGATGTGTGCTTTGACCTACGCTATTATGACAATAGCTGAACTAATTTGTACTGGTTGTTCTTAATCGAATCTTCTTATTCTTCTTGGCTACTTCTAAAGGGATAATATTTCGATCTTGCTAATGAATCGCTGGAGCACTACGAAGTCCTGCCGCGGTGTGCGGCCTCCACCACGTTTCACTGGGGTTTTTCTTATCAACCTCCAGGTAACAGTAACGATGGAATGCGTCCCCATGGATACTTTCTTCCACCCACGATATCAGCACATTCTGATCTCCAGGCATCCGGGTAGGTCAAATATGTATTTACCACGATTTAATTTTTTCCTAACTACTCTGAAAATATTACTATTCCAATGCTAAAACGGTTTCTTTGATCTTTCCCTAGGAATGAAGATCGGATTGGCTCAGATCTAAATGAAAAATACAACTCTGTTTCAAATACAGCTGTGCATGTTGGGAACTAATAATAAAGTTTATAACTTAACATGAAAATGGGCTACAACTCTTCAATTTGTCTTGCAAAAAAAATCTAAACTTCTTAAATATAATGCAGGGATCTTTAGCTCCTTTAAGTGTGACCTCTACATGTAACTATGTGTATACAAAGTAATAGGGTTTATCAAAGATACAAAATACTATCGCACATTTAATAATCTATACCCTTATTAAGTAGGTGACTTTACTGTTAAAAATAAGTATCAATTACGTTAGATCAGATAATACCCTATTAAATTACTATGGCAATCGGTTCCTCTATTGTTCTCATAAATCTAAATATAAAGTGTGACACTTGCTTTAGCATAATTTTTATGTGTAAACAGTAAGGTTTGAGAACGAGGGTGGGGGCGCGCATCCCACCCACGAACTTTAGAACTCACTGGGAAAAAATTCTGATTCTGGGTTAGCTTTCTCTTGCCCACCGTTACTCTAAAGAGGGTTGAAGAGGAGGGGCGACCTCTCTACAACGACCTCTAGTCCGCTCCCGTTTGGCATGCTCAAGGGGGACTTCTCCAATTCAGCATCTTTATAGGCGTTCTCCAATCTGCTTAAACACGATATCTCTAAGGGACTGATATGCTAAGGCCTTATAATTACAAAAACAGATAGGACGGGAATTTCTTCCTCCAAAAAATTTTTACAAAACATAGGTTTTGTCAGTTTCGCTGTTACTACGAGTTTCTGCACTCACAATACTCGCTCCAACCATAAGAAAATTTCTCGGGAACTACCCCTTCGACACAATACTGTTACTTAATTCTAAATTGTCTCTTAAGCTGTAACGACGCGCACACGCTCGCATGAGCAACATTATTAAATGCCAAAACTAGTCTGAAAAAACATTACTCATCAGCTTCTTCGGGATGACCATGAAAAGGGCATCGATTGTAATTCAACTCCTCAAAAAAACATTTATAAATAATACCATGTCCAAGTCGCTACCTCCCAAAAGTTTGCACCTGTATCCCACCAACCTTAGTAGTAGGTAACAAGCAACTCCCGAAGGCAACGGCTTAAACGTTTAACTAAACAGTTTAATTTTCTAATGATTAATGTCATAAAATGTTGCTATTACTTTGGTACTGCAATATCTTCAACTCTCTGGAATCAATACGATTCAAAGTCAATCCAAGGGTCATAATAATGTTAATTATAAGGTAAGTTTCTCATAATGTAAATAAAAAAACTACAACTACTGTTCTGACGCACTACTGCTCTACTCCTGTTCTGCGCATTATCCTTGGGTAAAACATAAATACTTGCAGACTATGGCTCTAATTACCTTACAGATAAGTTCTGAGAGGGGAGGGGTACCAACAGTCTCCATAGAGGCTGGGGCGGAAAGGGTTTCTATCAGGGCGGCGACTTCACGGCGTTCGCCGGAGCTCGGTACTCGGTTGTATTCATTCAGACGAACTTCTTCCCTTTCCACGGGTGCTGGTTGTCTCAATACCTCGTCAATAACGTTAGTGTCATCTCCGGGTGGGTTGCTTTCTAACAGTTCAGCGGTTCGTTTATCTTGAACGGACGGCAAAACCCACGGCACTTCGGGAACGCTTCCTCTCAAACGCAACATATACGGATGGGAGGGGGGTGCATTTACTGCTCTCCCGGCCTCATTGCTCCCTCCTGGGACGGGTGGTGGCCTCGCGGGCTCCACGTTCGGCTCAGCTTCTGGCATCGCATGGGGCGGTAGGAACGAATCCTCTTCGGGACAAGTCGACGGCGTGTGCGGTTCGGGTGGCGCGGCTACTGGAGCTCGGACTCGTCTTTCCCTGCGACGTGGCTCTTGGGGCAGATCTCCTATCTTCGGCTTTATTTGGTTTGCATGGACGACCTTAGTTTTTCCCGTTTTCACATGTTTGATCAGGAAGTTAACTGGAGAGTACTGGTCAATAATCTGATATGGTCCCTCATAAGTAGGGTGCAATTTCTTCACCAATACCGGTTTAATTTGTGGGACTGCTAAATATACGAGGTCATCAACCTTAAATGAATAAGACTTGTGACGCTTATCGTGATATTCTTTTCTTTTCTTCTCCTGTTCTTCTTGAATTTTGTCCAGAAGATCGAACGCATTCTTGATGCGAGCTTCAATTTCGCATCCGTAATTTTTGTCAACGCCATAATATGGTCTTCTCGGGGCGGTGATGATATCGCCAGGAAGGATGGGATCTCTCCCATAGAATAACAGAAATGGGCTTTCTCCTAATGACGAGTGTGGACTTGTGTTATACGCAAACATACAAAACGATAGCCATGTCGGCGAGTCTCTTTGACTTTTTTCTACGTAATGGCGTATCATCTGTATTAAAACTTTGTTTAGTCTTTCGACAATTCCGTTTCCGGCGGGATGATACGCAGTGGTGAACAGTTTTTTAATACCCAAAATCTTTCAAACTTCTCGTAGAAGTTCAGAAGTAAAATTAGATCCTCGGTCGGTCAATAGTTGGATTGGAATAGAACGACGATCAAAAACACTGGTGACTAATGCCTTAGCCACTGTTCTCGTAGTTTGATCCATCAATGGAACAGCTTCCGAATATCTCGAATAATGGTCTGTGACCACTAAAATATACTTATAACCTTCATAAGAGGTTGTAATTGGCCCCAAAATGTCGGCAGCAATACGGTAGAATGGATGTTTCACTGGTGGAAAACTCTGTAACGGGTGTTCTTTACGTTTAGGTCGAGCTGCATGAAGCTGACAACTTTCACATTCAGCACAATATTTCTGAATATCTGCTCGCATAGTTGGCCAATAATATTGTTTGTCAATTTTGACTCGCAATTTCTTTGATCTGATGTGTCCACTGGATGGAATATCGTGAAAAAGATACAGAACGTGGTTTCTTAAACTATTCGGAATGACAACTTGCTCCCATATCGCCTTTGCATCTTGTGATCTTTTTATATGATACAATACGTCTTCATCATCCATGAAAAAGTTTTCTTCCTTGTCTGGCCAATCGGGAGGGGATGGTTTCACGCCAATGCCCTTGAAATAGTCTCGAATCCCTCTCCACTCCTTCTCTAACTGCTGTTCCCTGGCTATTTCCTGCTTACATATCAACGGTTCGTATTCTGCCACTGCTGAGATAGGAACTCGTGAGAGGCCATCGGCATTTGTGTTTTTAATGCCGGGTTTATGTACAATGTCAAAATTAAATTCGGATAACGACAACCGGCGGGCAAGTTTCGAAGTCGGGTCTCTGAGATTGAAAAGCCACGAAAGAGGACGATGATCGGTTTGTAATGTGAATCCATTTCTCCGTACAAGTACACTCTAAATTGCTTAACGGCATACACTACTCCCTGAGTAATTCACTTCACTCTTTTTTAACAAACGACTGCAATACGCAATAGGGTGTTCCTTTCCATCGAAGCGCTGGGATAATACTGCACCTAACGCATACGAGCTAGCATCTGTTGCAACTATAAATGGTTTAGAAAAATCCGGACTTTTTAATATTGGTGCTGAAACTAAGAGTTGCTTTAGGTTTAGGAATGCTTTCTCTACTTCTTCGGACCAAATGAAAGGTGTGTCTAATTTAGTTAATTCAGTTAATGGCTTTGCAATGGCACTGAAGGATTTCATATGCCTCCTGTAATAATTTGCCAATCCCAAGAAAGATTGAATTTCTTTAACATTCTTTGGTCTAGGGAAGTTTTTTACAGCTGTTATTTTCTCTGGATCAGGAGCAATACCATGCTCTGAGACAACATGACCTAAGAATTTAACTTCGTCATTGAGGAATTGACACTTACGAGGTTTGAGTTTGAGATTTGCTTCCTGTAACCTTATAAACAACATCTTTAAACTGTCTAAATGTTCAGCGAATGTCTCATTAAATGTAATGAAGTCATCTAAGTAACAGAGAATACGGTCCTGTAGACCTCTGAGTATGAAATTGGCAGCTCTTTGCCATAGTGCTGGTGAATTGTTTAAACCCATAGGCAATCGCTTAAACTGAAATTTGGCGTCCGGGGTACTGAACGATGTTTTGGCGGAATCGCTAATTTCAAGTTGAAAATAGCCTTGATTCGCATCTAATACACTGAAATATTTCGCCCTTCCTAGCTGACTCAACGTTTCATTCACGTTGGGTAAAGGGAACGAGTCAACAGTTATAACTTTGTTCAATTTACGATAGTCTACAACGAATCGATAAGACCCATCTTTTTTCTTTACTAATGAAGCTGGTGCATTCCAGGGGATAGAGCTGGGTTCAATGACCTGATGTTCTAACAAGTTATCTATCATTTCCTTCATGATACCTCTCTGTGAATAAGGAATTCTGTATGGGGGCTGGGCTACAGAGGGGGATGACCCAGTATCAATTTTGTGGTGTTCGATCTTACAGCCTCCCAGGTCCCACTCATGATGCGAGAATGCGCCATTAAATTCATACAACAGGTTTTCCAACGATATTCTTTTGTCAGGTGTCAAATGATCTAAATAGAATAATTTTAAAAATTCTTCTTTTGTTAATTTAGTTTCCCCCTTTCCTTCTTCTATGGAGGAACTTAATTCCACCTTCTCCTCCTCTGCCTCGCTCAGATGCCCAATAGTTTTATTTGCCTGTATGGTAATGGTCTCTCCTGAATAATTTAATATTCGAATTGGGATCGTACCCTTTTGCGATACTTTGACTAGTACTTTTGCTGCTAACAACCCTGACTCCAACACTCCTATGCGCTCTTTATACTCCTGACTCGCCAACCTGCCTTCACAAACAGACTCTGAATAAGGGGGAATGGAAATTTTGCTTTTACTATGAACAGGAACGGTATTCATAAATGCTCTGATGTTTGTAATCTCCGAGGCGCCAGCCCTACAGTCTATTCTAGATTGGATGCCCACGAATGGGATGTCCGTATCTATCGCCTGTAACAATCTATCGTGAAAATTGATGACAAATCCATATTTGGAGAGTGCATCTCTGCCTAATATAGCTTGATACGGTATTTCTTCTCTTCTTTTCCAAATATAACATTTTAACACATACGTTTTGTTACCAAATTTAAATTTAATTGAATATATTCTCGTAGTGGGGAAGTTATGCCCCGTTACTCCAACCAATTTTATAGCGGGCTCTCTAACCTCGGTAACTTTATACCCCAATTCGATTATTTTTTGTACTACATCCTCACCTAATAGAGTAACTTTTGCTCCACTATCAACCAGGAATTTAACTTTCACCTCTCCCAATGTGCCTTCAATCATTAATTCTCCGGGATCCTCTGAAATGTGTGCCATCTGTAACGTTTCTCCTACCTCTGTTTCCTTCTCCTCCTTTCCTTGGGGAGGGGGGCTGATCGCACGCTCGTATGTTGTTAGTTTGCTTCTCCTGAGTCGCCGTTGTTAGTTTGCTTCCCTTTTTTTGCTGTTTTTGTAACCTTTTCTTGCAATAACGGATCGAATGCCCTTCTTTTAAACAATAATAACAGTTTACTCTGTGATACGCCTTATTTACGCAATCTTTTCTTTTATGCCCCTTTAAATGGCAATTATAGCAGATGATCTCTACCTGCTTTCTTCGCATGCCTCGCCCTCGCTCAGCGGTCGAACCTCGGCCTAATTGCGGCGGATTTCTCTGTGCAGGCGGTCGGTAATACTCGCTCGGCCTTCTTTCGCTTACAGTGCGCTCTCGGTAGGTATTCGTGCTTTCTTTTCTACGCAATCGGTTTTCTATACGCTGACTAATTTGTTCCTCTACTTCTGGGCTCAATGACACAATGGTTTCTTTCTCAACTAGATGGAAAACATACCCTTCTAAACCCCATTTCTTAACAATTTCCTCTTCTTCCTCCGCTTGTTCTATCGCTTGTTTCAAATTCTCTGGTTTCTTAAACATAACAACTCTTCTTACTGATGGCAACAATCCTTCTACAAAATGCTCTAAAATTTTTTCCTCTAAGATTTCTTGAGCATATGCACGCTTTATTTCCACCAGCGCTCCCTCTCCTACTATCTTATGCTTTGTTTTATTTCCTAGACTCTGTAACCGTGTTGCATACTGGCGGACTGATTCCTGTACACCTTGTTTACTTTCTCTAAATAATCTTTTGTTTTCTCCTCTAAACTCCTTCCCAAATCGCTCTTTCAATGCCTTTCTCAATGCTTCATAAGTATCTATTGATTTCATCTCTCCATCTTCCTTACAATAGAAATGTGCGTCCCCTGTTAGCCTAATTTTAGCAATATGGAATTTAGCAACTGGTGTCCGATTCATGACCTTTCCAACTTCATCTATTCGCAAAAAAAATTCCTCTGGATCCGTAGATCCATCATATGGCTTTATTTCGCCTGCTAGCGCAAATGACTGCAACACAGGGTCTTGATTCATCTTGACTTATTTTGTTAGCTTATCTCTAATTTAATAATTTACCAATAGTGCCTTTCTTTCGTCTCAGGTCTTAATTTTGCTTCAATAATTACTTCACAAATGTAGGCAAATAAGTATTGCAACTATTATGCCTATATAAATACTCTTATTTGAATATGCCTAATTAAATCGCTACAATATCTTGATATCCTGCTATCCAGTCGCACTGCGCCAATTTAGTAGGAAAATGAGTCTACAATATCCTAATATCCTGTCGCACTGTGCCAATTTATGTAGTGTTCCTGGGGATAATATTCATAGAATTATGGTCGAGTAACTTATTATAATTATGTTAGGTAAAAGACTGCGCCAGTGAATTATACTATTCACAAAGTTTATAATAATTTAGGGTTTATCCCACTTACATAAAAGATACCTCCGCTTAAACAGGCCCGGCCTAGAGGAAAGAATAGGCACTTAGACTGACTTAACAATTTAACATATAATGTTTATTCAATATTCAACAAATGTATATAAAACAATTTGTTTATATATAACAATATTGTTTATAACAATTTGTTTATATAAAACAATATTGTATGGAAGGTAACGCAAATGATAAAGATAATTTAAGATATGAATTTCAACTTGGTCAAGCTCCAATTAAGATTCAAATAAAATGATACAATTTGTAATTAAGAAATGACTGGTAGCAATATGACTAATTATACGTTTCAATGAGTAAACACAATTCCAAATAATGACTTAGTAATTAAATTGTGTGACATACAACAGAATGATTATCAATTAAGGATTCATTTAGACTAAACTTATAAGACAATGATCAAAGTTCTTGACATAACAATAATGATATATTAGTAATAGTAATAAGTAAATTAGGTATGAATGTAATTCTCAATTGTTCAATTATACAATTTATATCTCAAGGAAATTCGGATTATACTGAATTTAGGATTACACAGTGATAACAATGTTCAACAGGAACTCAAATTGTAAATTGTTCTATTTCTCTCGGAATGTAAAATACAAATATGGCTTCAATAGTTCCGAAATAATAATGAATGTAAACTACTGACTGAGCAATCTGCTATATTGTTACTGAATAAAGGTCTGAACGTAAGACTTTAATAAATACAACTAAACAATAAACTGGATAAAATACAGAATTTAGATTAAATTAGTTAGGGTTCTTTACGTATAATATGACTGTTCTAAGTTACGTTATAATTGTCCTTCCCACTGTTTGATAGAATAATTCCTTCCCAAAATATGAATGTAATATATAAAATAGAAAGTATGAAATCATGTGAGGAATTAAAGAATTGGCCATTGAGACATTAAATTGGAAAAGGGCTATACCGTGTCTTCTCAATCTGTCCGCTCTTTGATCTCTCTCGTCTTCTCGGCTACCACAGCTTGGCGGGAGGGGGGTCGTCCTCTTCCAACGGAGTGGCTCACAGGAAGATCGTCTCTGGCTTCTCGTACTGGATATGGGTACTCCACGGGGCTCGGTACACATTCTTGCAACATCCCTTGCAAATTATGAAATTATTGTAATTGATGACGCTGGTTCTCAGCTTGACGGAAACTCCTCAAACCACCTCGATAAAGCGAGCTAACTAAATTTCAATCTGACGGTTACATTTAAATAAACTACAACTCAAACTGGATTGATACTAAAATTTTAAACTTCCCATCTGAAATCCTAGGATTACCAGATGGAGGCCGAATTAGTATAAAAAATTATGAGTTGTTCGCCACACACTCGGCTACGAGAATCGTTACATTGATACTGACTAAAAAATTTCACTTAGCATAACTGACAAAACAATTTCGATTTCGACAGCCAATCAAACCTCGGCATCCACGTGATCATTCCCTGTCTCTTTCCTCACTTCAGATTCCAAAGTTCAATCCTTACCTTGTCTTTCTTGTTGTCTTTCTATCCCATATCCTGTTCTCAAATTCGTTTCTTGTTTACTTAGCTATCTATGGCAATACTCTTTAGGTCCTTGAAAACAAAACCAACAACTAAAACAATGAGATGTAAAATGAATCTCATATTCTCCCCTTGCGACTAATGCCAAAAGTGACACTTAAAAACGATTCTTAACAAGCGCAGAGAAAAGAAACAATTAAATTAATAAACTTTATTTAATTCTACTCTAAGTTAAATCCTTCTAAAACTTTATAAAACCTTAATTCCGAATCTAAATAGACAATCCTGAATGCAAATATAAAATAGCTCATTTGCATAATTAATCTGAATATTCTAATTCTGGCTAATTAATTCTCAAAACCTTACAGCACCGTCAATGCTGAAGCGTATATACAGATCCTGGAACAATCTATGGTGCCATCTAAGAGGCGCCTGTTTGGACGACGTCAGTGTATATTTTAACAAGACAACGCCGGACCGCATGCAGCGCGCATAACTTCTGCATGGCTACGTCTGCAGCGCATACGTATGTTGGATTGGCCCCCTTGCAGCCCGGATCTGTCGCCTATAGAAAACGTTTGGCGTATTATTAAACGAAAACTATGACAGCGACGACCCCAGACAGTTAAACAGCTGAAAACCTATATCTCCACAGGAATGGGACAGAATTCCGGTTACGGTGTTAGAAAGATTGGTGTCATCGATGTTTAGAAGATTACAGTGTGTCATCAAGAGGAGAGGTGACGCCACACTGTGGTAAACGCCGTGCTGTCCCAACTTTTTTGGGAGTGTGTTGCACGTACCAAACAGGAAAACCACCTGTATCTTTCTTTAAGCATATAAGATATGTGATCCCATGCGTAATTTATCGTTTATATATTGTAATGCGTTGAAAAAAACGGCAATACAATAATCCAAACAAATGTGTTGGAGTTCTTCTTATATGTTGCACTGTCCCAACTTTTTTTGGAAATGAGTATTGTAATAAAAAAAGATTTGATGTAAATTTAATAAAACACAGTTTCAATAAAAAATAATTTATTACTTAGTTTAGTAATAAATAATTTAATAAATACAACTGAAAAATAAAATAATAATTAACAAATAACAAAATAATAAATATATAAGTAAAATCAAAATAAAATTAAAAAATCAAATAAAGAGCTGACGTTTCGGATAGAGCCTATCCTTTATCAAAGCAAAAAAGGATAATTCTCTAAAAGCAAATAGAATATTAGAGAATTAACTTCAGGATTATTTATTGCATTCCAGGGTTTTTGTGTCTCGTCCTTTTCTCTTATAAATATCCATTCATTAGTTTAGTAATGAAATTCCATTTACAATGAATTAAAACACATTATAAAGATTTTTCGATTGAAAAATGGAAGGAAAAATTTTGCGACCTGTATTTGAACCAGGAACCTCGACTATCATGGCCGACGCCTCTAACAAATCGCAGTCATTTTCCAGGTCGCAGAATGTTTTCTTTTAATTTTTCAATCGAAAAAACTTTACCTATGCTTGGAGAGCATCTCCAGTTGATAATTAACGGATATATATTAAGAGAAGGACGAGACACAAGAACCCTGGAATACAATAAATAATAATTATTAATTAAAAATACAAATTAAAAAAAAATAAGGTATAATAAACAAAAATAAATAATCTAAATCAAAATAAATAAATTAATAAATAAATAAATAATAAATTAATTTATTTTGATTTAGATTAATTATTTTTGTTTATTATACCTTATTTTTTATTTAATTTGTATTTTTAATTATTAACTATTATTCAGTTAATAATTACTATTATTTAAAACACATTATATTTATTTAAAATTGTATTAAATTCATTTAAACATGTATTAAATCTATTTGAAAGAGTATTAAATTCATTTGATAGCGTATTAAATTCATTTAAAATCGTATTAAATATATTTAAAAATTTATGAAATTCATTTAAAATTGTATGAAACCAATTTGCAAAAACTGTAAAAGAACACTACATCAAGTTTTTCCATCTCATTTTATTATACATGAATTAAAAGGAATAATTTTGTAAATTTTTGGCGAATGCTTGTTCTATTTTCATTTGCCTGTGTGGATTATTTTTTCCCACAGTTAAATAATCTTGTTTTAAAAAATAATTTTGCAATAATAGAAACAACTTGAATCTCATGCAAATCTTCAGAAAGAAAGTCATTAACACAATTGCAATGCTGTCTTTTAAACAATTCACGAACTTCATCTCTACATAGAACACAGTTCAGTAAAACTTTGTCAATGTTGCTTCTACTCATGAGTGCACTATTTTACTTTTTAAAACTATAAAATTTAAGGATAAAACTATAAAATTTAATGATAAAATGATAAATAACGTGAGAACAAACGCCCGTTTACATCTCCAACATGCCAGCTGCCCTCTTGAACAGGAAAAGTTGTCGATTATTTAATGCTTCACTTCTGGGCTCTTGCGCAATAGGAGTGACGCATCGAGTTAAGCTTAGTATACAAGGTGAATAGAAAAGTCTGAACCCCCCATTTATTTTTGTAACCGAAGCAGTTATGTCAATTTTGATGAATCCAATGAATAGGAAGTTGTATGCAAATCCCATGGTGCACTTTTCATCATCCCAAATATGCAAATTAGGACAAATTCAAAATTTATCTCAAAAACCGTAAGGGATAGAGAAAAAAACCCAATTGCAAACTTGTTCAGCATAAAAAAACAAACAAAACAAAAAATAAATCATCCAAATCGGACCAACCAATATCCCACATTCACGTGGTGAACTATTTGTAGCTTACAAACAGTCACACTGCATAAGGAAAACTGAATGTTGATATTTCCACCATGTAAAGCATGCAAATCAAAAACTTAACATAAATTACTATACTCACATTCACTTTCAAGTTGAAAAGCAAATAAAAGGCATGTTTCAGCACACAGATGACAGAACAATTACAGGATGGCAAGCTACACTGTTCCGGAAATGGTCATCTTCTGCTTCGGAGAGGCAAGGAGTTCAAGGAGGCAACTACATGCTGCAGTTAGGTTGTATCGAGACAGATACCCTAATGAACGCCATTCATCTCGTCAAACAATGCGTCACATTATTCAAAGATTCGTTAATGCAGAACGAGGACGACCAAGAGCACAAAACGACGAGGATACAACACTATTAGTTCTGGCTACAATTGCTGCAAATCCCCACACAAGCAGCAGAGCAATTGCTGCAGATGTTGGGTGCCATCAGAGAAGTTTTCTCAACATTCTACACGCGCATCATTTTCAACCATATGGTATTCATTGTCACCAGAAGTTACTGCCATTGGATTATGTTGCTAGGGCTGCCTTCTGCAACTGGTTATTAACCTGTCTGGATGACAATCCAACTTCATTCATGAGGTGTTGTGGACAGATGAAGCCCACTTCACCAGATCTGGTGTTATCAACAGGCACAACCATCATCATTGGGCAGACGAAAACCCACAATCTCTGCGAGAAGCAACCCTTCAAGTGAACTAAAGAATATATGTGTGGTGTGGATTGTACAATGATACTGTGGTTGGACCGTATTTTATGATGGAACACTGACTACAGAACGCTACCGGGCTGAAATTTTCAACGTGGTAGTCACAGACTTCATTGATAATTTGCCATTGGTCTCGTATCAGCGCACGTGGTTTCAGCATGATGGAGCTCCTCCACATTACGGGTTGGTCGTTCGCGAGCGTCTAAGTGAGATGTTTGGACAACAATGGATTAGCTGAGGAGGACCAGTTCGTTGGCCACCCCGCTTCCCTGATTTTACACCACTTGACTTTTTCTTGTGGGGATACCTGAAGGACAAGATTTATGCTACGCAGCCCGCCTCACTGGAGGATCTGGTTCAACGAACCCAGGAGTGACATCAGCCATGTTTGCTGATGTTTTGGCATCACTTAGGTTCCGTGCCCAATTGTGTTATGGTGCCCACCGTCATCACATCAAGCATTTTGTTGACTAACTTTTTTTTTAAAACTGTTTGAAATAACTATTTGTGCAGTGTGACTGTATGTAAGCTACAAAGCTACAATTCACCACGTGATTGTGGGTGATTGGTTGGTCCGATTTGGATGATTTTCTTTTTTTTTCTCTATCCCTTACGGTTTTTGAGATAAATTTTTAATGTGTCCTAATTTACATATTTGGGATGATGAAAAGTGCACCATGGGATAGGCCACCCACAACTTCCTATTCTCACCAAGGCAAAGATAAAAAATCAATTGTTGATTTTCTTAATGGAGCGATCTTGCAAGTTACTCTGTGCGATGGCGCCACTGCGCTCTACGCTTCCGGTTTCATGGATTCATTTGTTTGAATGCTAGTTGCAGTGCTCCGTATCGCATGTTATTTTTATTGTTGTTGCCTTCATGCTGTGTTGTACTCCCATGTTTAGCTACAAAACAGGTTATCAGTTTCGTAAGAATCCAGAAATGAAAAAAAAAAATATTAATTTGCAAATAAAAGACAAAAACCTCACTCGAATCAGTTATGGGAGACATCAGATAGATTTGTGGTATGCAAGTTACATTTCAAGTCCGAGGATTTCTTAGAAAAATCCAACTGAATTAGATATGTAAATATAATCGAAAACACATATTTTTAAAGTATAAAAACATTTAAATTTTATTCCAAGATTTGTAGTAATTCTTTATATCTAAATAATATCGACGTGCTTATAAAATAAACTACATAGAAAAATGAAAATGAGCCCAATCAGCCAAAAATAAAAATACCCTGAAATGTGTTGTTGGAATATCTCCCAGTGACACTATTTTTCACAATGTTATGGTGGGAGTACCACTGACAGGCAGATTACAGAAAGAAGTGAATTCTTAGATGCCAGAAAGTTTGAGATTCGTGATTTCATTATGGGTGGACCCAGAATAATGGTACAAGATTTATTTGTGAAAGAAAAGTCTGTGTCAATACTCCGACCATACTAAAAGACAAGTCAGAACTTGAAGCTGGAACTGTTATTAAAGATCGAAAAGTTCCATCCAAAAGAATTCATGTGGAACGCATTATAGGCTTCAGCAAAACATACAAACTGTTAAAAAAAAGAACTCCTAAATACAAAATTTTTTGTTTCTTTTATTTTATCAAATTTTCGAAGGTCAATTATTAAAAATTTCTATTAACAATGTAAACATGTTATACCAAATACATTTTTTTGCTTAGAAATGGATGATAGACTTTTTCATAGAAGTAAACAAGTTTTGGAAGTGTATATTTGCTAGCTCTGACTATGCCAGATAAATAAAAAATAAAGTACCGTCAGCTAAGTAGCTCAGAGCTTCTACAATTTTTCCCGTTATCATTTGCTTTAATATTTACGTTCAATTATTTTTATTGATGATAATTAAAATAAGTCTTAATATGGTCCACATCTAAGCTTGGAAAATTATCACTACAATCTTCTTTTAGTTTCAAAAACCTGTTAATTACACATTCAAAACTTTGTCCGAGATAATTACATCATTCGAAGAAGAATCAAAAATCCAATCAGAGGCTTCCAGTCTGAAATAAATTTATACAGCTTTTACAGAAATTGAGAATTGATATGCTGAAGAAAGCATCTTAGCTGTCGAAATATACAAATAAATTCAATTCTATCGTGGATATATTGTTTCTTTTCAAGTCTTCACTTTGGAAATATTATTAACTAGCAAAGGCACCCATCGTTGCCCTGGATAATTACACTTGTAGGTAAATAGAACAATCTAAAAAAGTTAAATATAACCCCAAATTGGTTAAATAATAACTCAATCAATACAACACACAGCGAAGGGACTATCCATTCTACAAACAGGAATTCCAAGTGATATACCAAGGCTTTACATTATTATTATTAATTAATATTTAAGTTATTCTACCTCTCAATTAAATCCTTTTTGCGTGTTTTTAGTGAAGCATCGCGTCTTTTTAACTGTATTTTTAAAGCCACAACATTTACTGAGTGTGCCATTACGCCTGTAAACCGGAAGCATAGAGTACAGCGGCGCCACCTAGGGAATGAATTTTCCGAGATCGCCCCATTTATATGATTTTTACCTGGTCGAAAAGCATGCCGGTAGGATTCAGAGGTAGATACACGTGCGACACAAGATTGGATAACTGTCATTGTTTGATGATTGATAGCGATCTCTACAGACCTGCCAACTAATACTGGAGGAAAACCGGATGATAGTAAATTTAGTAGGGAAAATACACGTATCAATAACATATTTAATTGTTACAAAAATTGTGCACGTAAATATTACTTTCGGGCATAATTTAACATTAGATGCCACAAGAATAATTACATATTATACACTAGTGAAAATAAAAATACACTAGTGACTGGGGTTAGTCAGGCTTCTTGCCTTCTTCAGTGTATTTGATGTGGAATTTATTCTGGTAGGGTGAGCTTCGTGAAAGCACTGCTTTCGTTCCACCCAAAAAAATGTACATGTCACGTGTAAATTTTATACCAGAATAAATGTAATGCACAGTGGAATGAGGTACCACGATGACATAAGGCGAGTTATTATTTGAAGAAATTTATTAAAGCAAATGAATGGAATTGCAAAAACGAAAATGGAATAATTGCTTAAACTATGTGCTTATAGACGACTAGCAAAAATAAGATAAACTCAAGTCATGAAATCATTAACTACTTCACTCAAAGCAACTTTAAACTACAAACACAATCTATATTTAGCTGTAATACACAAAATTCTGAAGGCTACTTGAAACAATTAACCTGCGTGAGTGATAAACATTGAACAACTGAAAATAAAGAAATCTTAATTACACGTCATACTTTGATGAAAGAAGACAGTCAATTTCGCAGTACCACTATATAACGAGGCTCCAACAATATTCACTTATATATTCACTTATATTCACTTATATATTCACTTATATTCACTTATAAGAATCACACAATAACACACATGAACCACAGGCCGAAATTAAAACATGAAGTCACACTCAGCAGGTATAAAGTCGAAACTGGCAAGTCTTGCAGTCGGGAATGGATGGCACATTGACAGCCATCAGCATAGGACACTGGAAAATTGAAGACGTCGATTAGTCACAGGTAAGTAGAGAACAGGTAAGTATAAATCTCTGTACTATTCGTTATAAGTAAAAGATGTTCGGCTAAACTGGATCATCGCACAACTAACACAGTCATTTCTTTTCGTGCATAAAACCCAAGTCGTGGACTAAATACGCTGAGAGACCATAGGGCCACAGTCCTTGCACTTGCGAATGATAAGTTAGTTCGCTATGCGTGAGTTCAATGAAACTGAATTTGACAAGCTAGGCGCTTAAGCCTATCTGAAAAAATGCACATACAAGCAAGCTTGTCCTTTCATTAAATGTCCACCGTAGGAGTCTTGGGAACCTCAGAGTTCGTCGGAGGAAAGTTCTCTTGACAGCTCCGCCACATTGCTACTTCAGCAGGTTCACTGTAACGGGAGCTTCGTCGCTCACTTCTATTCCCGGCTTACTCCATTCTGAACACGGTGAGAAGTCCGCTACCGTCGAAAACGCACAGCCACTCTCTCCTCCCTCTTTTTGTATTGCCAGAAGATTCCTGCTCCTTGGTTTCCATTGGCACAGGCCGCTCACACGGTTTTTCCGTCCACTCTCTCCGACTCCTTCATTATTAGGAGCTTTAGCATAAAAGCTACTTATAAGAATGCGCCCTTTGAACGATAACTTGAAGACGGACTAACTTTTTTAAATTCTGTTTTCAGAAATAGGACCATCAAAGTCTTATCTCGGCCGTATCAACTTTTCAGAATTTTTCCTAGACCCCTTCAAGTCGAATTCACGTGCTAAAACAGTGAGTGTAAAGAATACCAAGCTAATGGTATAACAATCGATTTATCAAGAAGGAATACATTGTTACTTTCTGCTCATCTTTTAAGCATTACTGACATCGGCGCAAGCACATGAAATCGCTTTGTCGACGCACGATTGCTCAAGTGCTCATAATCTATATTCAGTTGCGAAAGAATAGAGATAAATATTGGTTTTTATAATGGCCTAACTGTGTAACCTTTCATAATTTCTACATTCTTTGAGGTAGAAGGATGAAATTCGGAATGTAGCTTCCTAGGGGCATGTCTATCTACACTATTTAGTTTGGTATTGAATGGTATACTGGGGTCGGAATTACGGGGATGGGATTGAGATAGGACAACATATCTATGTGCTATTTAAGTACGTAAAGGCGTGAAATTCAGTATCCAGGTTCCTCTAGGCAAGATCTACAATACTATGAAGTTTAAGCCCATGTGTTCTACTGGGGTCGGATTTGCGGGGGGGGGTAGTCACGTGGTCTTTAGAACTATGCCAACATACGGCCTTTGATATATCATACGTTCGGAAATGATAAAAAAAGGTAGAAAATACGAGCTTTTTTACATTTTCTACATATTACGTCGAGAAAATTAATTTTTGATTAAAAAATTTGGGGAGAGGTAAAAAGTGCAGATAAAGAGGTAAAAGTAGATGACTTCAGGATCTGCTATTTGCCTTACCCTACTCGGGGCGAGGGGAGGGGGGAATAATTTTTTTAATAAATTTATAAATGTATTTCTCCTTCAGTGCTAAAGCTCCTCCTTGGAATGTTTACAAGATTTTATTAAGTCCACGATCATCGCTCCTTGTGTCACCACAACGAAAATCCCGCTCTCTATCGTGATTGGTTCCCTCGTGTTGATCTTGATGACGGCGGCGGTTTCATCGTCTCGCCTTCTGACTCGAATGATAGAAGTAATTAGTGCGAAAGCGAACGACGACGTCATCGGAATTCGGAATGTCGTCTGAATTTCTTGACAACACACTTCATTATTCGATTATCGATTGTTGATTGCCGTAAAGATTACTGCACCAGCCATCTTACGCCATCACTCGGCTGCAGAACGCCTTGAAGAAGTTTGAAGACTGGTTTAATTGCTGGAAATTGAATTTTAATGTCAGAAAATGCCAAGCCATGAACTACAAAAGGCTTAAGTGTCCACTGGATTCCCTGGTGTTATTCAATAAGAAACGCACACAGATGCTAAAGACGACTGACTCAATGCACCACAACACAAATTCCAAATACGGCTGGTCGTAGAACGTACGTGCTCTGGTACCACCACCGCCTATGTCACGTGTATGTTTGTAACAGAATAAATGTAATGGACAGTGAAATGAGGTACCAGGATGACATAAGGCAAATTATTACATTGAAGAAATTTATTAAAGCAAATGAATGGAATAGCAAAAACGAAAATGGAATAATTGCTTAAATGTATGTGCTTATAGATGACTAGCAAAAGTAAGATAAACTCAAGTCATGAAATCATTAACTACTTCAGTCAAAGCAACTTAAAACTACAAACACAATCTATATTTAGCTGTATTACACAAAATTCTGAAGGCTACTCGACACAATTACCTTGTGTGAAGGATAAACATTGAACAATTGCAAATAAAGAATTCTGCAAGTATCTTGGCGCTATCATCAATTTAAGACTCTCCTAGAATCGTCACTTAACTTTTGCTCTGAACAAAGCAAAGAGGACTAAGCAGAATCTTATAGCTCTCCTGGGTAGAAACAGCGCCCTCAGCATCAAAAATAAATTAATACTCTACAAGACGGTGATTCGGACCATCCTCCTCTATAGTATGCCTGCGTCGGTGACTATATGTAGAAGCAGACGGAGTGAACTCCAGTCGTTCCAGAGTGCTACTCTGAGGACTAATGGCCAACCTGGAAAGACTGTAAAAATCATTACATACACACGGATCGGAACATGACCGCTATTGGAAAGTGTTGAAAATGGTGCAGACAGTGAAGAGCCATGACAATGACCTGGTGGCTGGAATACTGAATAACCAGACGGAAATGAAGTGGCATACAAAATATAGAAAACCGAGGCATATTCTTAATGTCAACTTTGAAGACATCAGCAACATTTCGTTCCCGGATTTTTGGAAGATGTAATACCACCCCCTCCCTCTCCCCCATTCTTCTGACAAACGTCAATCTTATTATTTTGTTGTTTCATAATGTGGAAGACCTCTTTGAGTTAGTCAAGCTCCTAGCCTATTTCAGTTCATTTCATACAGAATTTATCCCACCTAAACAAATATACACTTCGCTGTTTGATGGTCGATTGTCGACTATAAAATACAAAGATTATAGATTCAAAGCATTTGATGCTATAAATAAGGCTGAGCTAGAGATTTTGCGCCAAAAAATGTGCACTAAATATAATAATTTACAAGGGAAATCTGAGTCACATAAATGAAATCGACGATAAAATTGCTAATATGAATGCTGAAATCTCTGCAGCACGTAATGAGGCCGATAAAATGTCGCAGTTCCTCAAAGATCAATTCTCTGCTCTGTCTTCAAAAGGTAATTAGCCTGTAAATAAAACTTCTGACCATCTAAGAGACTCTTATGAAATAGTGAGTGTGAATCTTCAGCCTATGGAAACTATCCCCTCCGGCTTAGATAGTAATGATAACAATGGCAAAGAACCGAGTAGTATGAATCGCAAAGCGCTATACAATGATGAGCTGATAACCCGGCATCGCCCGGAACTTTATTTATCTTCTTGTTGGATAACCTGATATCCATCTTCACCACCGGGGGTATTCACTGGATATTTTAAACATTTCTTTTTTTGGGAGTTTACCTTGACATTGATGTAGAAGCTTTTATACCCTCCTGCTCTAGACGAAGCTTCCGTTGTTTCGATATTGCTGACGCCCGAATATCTTGTCCTTTAGTTGCAAGTTTCTCTGAACCATGGAATGGCTGTCCCATTGGATACAGCGCTCTTCGCGGCAACTAGCAGCAAACTCGGTCGCCATGTTCTCTTTAATATAGCGAAGTTAGTTACGTGTTGGAGCAGATAGCATTACTTGGTTTACTAGTGACATAAAATCGTGGTTTTATTTAAGTTTTGTAAAGGATTTTTTTGTAACAGAACGTCAACATGCCGGCAATTTGTTCTCAATACAACTGCACTAATCGAAGAGACAAAACAACATTTATTTTATATTATAAATAAATTATATTAATGTAAGTGTTTCGTATATCTTTCATTTCTTCTACCGCAAAGCCTATTATAGAAATTTAAATTTGCTAAAATAAAGCGCAGGCAGAGGTCCTGCGAGTGTAAATGGCGCGCGAGGCATGATGATCATTTTTCACCCCGTCTTCTCATACGTGGGGTGATCAAAAAGTAATGTCGCGTATTTTTTCTCGAAAATGACGGCATATACGAGAAAATTGCGATTTATAAAAGTTAGTTTGGTTCATTGTTAAAGTTTCCTGTTAGTATGGTGGGCATCCGCTAAGCACTAGCGACGTGACAGTCCAAACAAGATGTCGGCTCTCATTTCGTCGTCCAGTGCTTTTGAGCGGCGAAATGTTATGCGTTTACTTGGTGCAAAAAGACTGAAACCAGTCGATATCCATAAGGAAATTGTGTCTATGTACGGAAATGATATCATTCAGCTCCGAAAGTACAACCTTGGTGCAAGGCTTTTAAAAAAGACAAGATGACCTGCTGGACGAATATTGCTCTGACCAGCCGCGGATTACCGTGAGAGAAATTGCTGCAATGCTGGACATTTCATATGGGATGGCATAAGACATTGTTCACTAGCAGCTCGGCTTTCACAAAGTGTCATGCAGATAGTTGACGGTCGAACATCAAAGAGCTCATTTCGATGCTTGTTGGCTGCATTTCACCCGATACTAGGAGGAGGATCAGGATTTTTTGGATCGAATCATCACAGATGATGAATCACAGTTCCACCATTTCACGCCAGAAACCAACATTGAATTGGCAGTTTGGAAACACACCTCATCTCCCACAACAAAAAGGTTCAAAACTGTGCCATCAGCCAGCAAGGTCATGTTGAATGTTTTGCAATTACCGTCATCAAATACTGCTTGAGTTTCATCACCGCTGACCTCTGTCAATTACACTACGGAAGCACATTGAGGAATCTTCGAGCACCATGAAAGACCTGACTTGTCAATGGAGGACATAGTGCTCCACCACAAGAGTGCATTTCCCCACACAGAGAAACAGGTCACTGACCTTTTGCAGCGATGGGACTAGGAAACACTGCTTCATCCTCCATACAGCCCTGCCTCGCACCCAGTGACTACCATATCTTCGGACCGTTGAAGAAGTCTCTGTCCGGTGAACATTTTTGTGACGACGACAAGGTGAAATCGGCAGTTAACAACTGGTTCCACACACAACCGGAAAACTTTTATTGACTGGGGTGGAAAAACTTATCCACCACTGGATTACGTCCTCAATCAGCTTGGAAATTTTGTGGAAAAATAGAAGATGAATTGTTCTATCGAATGTACATTGTTTATTTTTTCCCCGGTAACGATGTACATATCGGCGAGAAGTACGCAGTTTCTCTATGGCGAAGTGTTTATGGCAGTATGGCATGTTGGCTTATTTCGCCGGTTAGTTGGGGTGTGCATTAGCCCGAGATTAATTACTTGCTTAGACGCCATGCTTAAAGTTCTACCTTTTCTGAGTGAACCTACATTTGGTAAGCCTATGCTATTTAGATAAAATTAAGTCATAGAGCATTTGTAGTCTACTCTTAGCGATTTTGATACAGGCTGTGTTTTTAATCTCAATTGTTTTGTTTCAGTGCCTGAGAGTCGGACGTAACGTAATTTGAATTCATACAAAAGCAAGTGTGTGTTGCGTTTTTGCATTTACACTGAGTAAAGCACATGTTAATGGTAGTATGCTTTTAGTTAGCGGATGGGATTGTAATTTTGACTTAAGTTTCATGAAGTATTATTGATGCAAAGAGTCATTTAATTGTTTGCTTAGGATAAGATTTGTGTGCAGTAGTGTTGTTACTGAAAAGGAATTTTAGTATAATTTGTAGCATGGAGTTCAACTATTAGTTAAAGTGTTTTAGTTAAGGAAAATTCCTTGAACATATATTTGAAGTTGTGAAGTGTTACTCAATTGTATTTATTGGAGTATACGCTTGTAGCGCTTAGCTATTCAATGTTTCATATAGCTTATTATTGAATTGCATTTAATCAGTTATTTATTTCTAATTCTTAGTAGTGAAAGAATTCTATTTATTCCAAAGCCATAATTTTGAATCAGTGATTCAATTGTTATTATCTGATGTTTGCTATTTGCTTATTAATTTACTTTATTTGCTCTTGTTATTTAATAAACTTAATTATTTCATTCAATACCGTTTACTGTGCGTGCCTTTCATTCCATTGCGCCTATCTGCTCATATTCAGATATTTTTGCACTTTACACCCTGTAAGCTACAGGCCCACCAGCTGGCTGTTTTCTATTTCTAAAGTCTTGGAGAGAACATTCTCACAAGATTCCCTGATTTCTGCACAGCAAATAATCTCTTTCGGGCAAAAATTTTTAGTCTTTGGCAAAACATTCTTGCCAGCTCCAATTTTGGAAACTTATAGCAGACTAGCAAAGGTACCCGGCGTTGCCTGGGATAATTACACTTGGATGTAAACAGAACAATCTCAAAAATTTAATTTAAATTTTGCAATATCTTAAAAATAAACACATGAAAATGCTTAGAATTATTACAGTAAAAATTCTTAATGAAAATTCGAAAAAAATCTTTTTAAAGGCTCACAATGGCTGGACCTCTCCAAGGATGCCACTGCTAACTCTCCATTATCTTCAGTTGCTGATCATTTTTAAAGATTTTCAAGAAATTGTTAAGTACAAAGAACTCTCTTTTCTAGAAAAGCCTGAATAACAGGAATTCTATGCATTGTTACAAATTGAAACTTATCCATATTACATCATCATTTTATGTTCATTGTTATAATTTTTGGAAAGATTGCTTTAACATTACATCATCATTCTGTGATCATTGTTATTGGTGAATTGCGCGTTGATACCATTGTTGATGCGAACACAATGGGCCTATTGTTGCACAAACTTTGCCTTGCATTGTTGGTCATGAGATATATATTGTTGGTTCATGCAGTGTGTTTGTGAATTGCGTGCTGATACCATTGTTGATACCTATTGTTGTACAAACTTTGCCTTGCATTGTTAGTCATGAGATATTTCTCATTATTATGCCTTGCCATAACCATAAATATCGATTTTTTATCGAAATTTATTATTTTTCAGAAATCTGAGGTAGACAGTGACCTTCCTCATGCTTTGAAGGTCAAGTATGCAAAATTTCATCAAGATCGGAATAAAACTGTAGATTTGTATAAAAAACGTACAGACAGACCCACAAACATCCTACTTTATATATATAGAAGACTAGTAAAGGTACCCGGCGTTGCCCGGGATAATTACACTTAGATGTAAACAGAACAATCTCAAAAAATTAAATTAAATTTTGCAATATCTTAAAAATAAACACATGAAAATGCTTAGAATTAATACAGTAAAAATTCTTAATGAAAATTTGAAAATAATCTTTTTAAAGGCTCACAATGGCTGGACCTCTCCAATAATTTCTTACTCACGTAATCTTACCTCAGATGTATACTTAGTGTCGTTGCAATTTCCACCCTTCTTTCGATGTGTTGAAGCAAAACTTGGCCATTCATCACTTTGTGCAGTCTAGCGGTCGCCGATTCTTCTATTTACTTGCTTCCCATTTGCTCAATACATCACGGAGCTAAAGGAGTGCTTCTTCTGTCGTCTTTCCACTCTTTCTCAATAGTGTGCTAACTCTCCATTATCTCCAGTTACTGATCATTTTTAAAGATTTTCAAGAAATTGTTAAGTACCAAGAACTCTCTTTTCTAAGAAAAGCCTGAATAACAGGAATTCTATGCATTGTTACAAATTGAAACTTATCCATATTACATCATCATTTTATGTTCATTGTTATAATTCTTGGAAAGATTGCTTTAACATTACATCATCATTCTGTGCTCATTGTTATTGGTGAATTGCGCGTTGATACCATTGTTGATGCGAAC
>JAHWFO010031012.1:176657-242150 GCA_023313115.1 Rhysida immarginata | reverse complement strand
GCGAACACAATGGGCCTATTGTTGCACAAACTTTGCCTTGCATTGTTAGTCATGAGATATTGATTGTTGGTCCATGCAGAGCGTTTGTGAATTGCGTGCTGATACCATTGTTGATACCTATTGTTGTACAAACTTTGCCTTGCATTGTTGGTCATGAGATATTTCTCATTAATATGCCTTGCCATAACCATGAATATCGATTTTTTATCGATATTTATTATTTTTCCGAAATCTGAGGTAGACAGTGACCTTCCTCATGCTTTGAAGGACATGTATGCGAAATTTTATCAAGATCGGAATAAAACTGTAGATTTGTATAAAAAACGTACACACAGACCCACAGACCCACCCACAGACCCACAGACGCACAGACCCACAAACATCCTTCTTTATATATATAGAAGACTAGAAGAGGTACCCGGCGTTGCCCGGGATAATTACACTTGCACAAACTTTTCCTTTCATTGTTAGTCATGAGATATATATTGTTGGTTCATGCAGTGTGTTTGTGAATTGCGTGCTGATACCATTGTTGATACCTATTGTTGTACCAACTTTGCCTTGCATTGTTGGTCATGAGATATTTCTCATTAATATGCCTTGCCATAACCATGAATATCGATTTTTTATCGATATTTATTATTTTTCCGAAATCTGAGGTAGACAGTGACCTTCCTTATGCTTTGAAGGTCATGTACGCGAAATTTTATCAAGATCGGAATAAAACTGTAGATTTGTATAAAAAACGTACACACAGACCCACCCACAGACAGACCCACAGACCCACAAACATCCTTCTTTATATATATAGAAGAAGATGTTAATACTCCCTTTAACCTTTCGATGTATTAAAACGTCATCTTATTAGTTGTTTATAAAGCCTTTGATCAGGTCTGGCAAGAAGGCCTTCTTTATAAAATAACAGCTGATGAATTCCCACATGATTTAATTACCCCAGTTCACTCGCTTTTATCCAAAAGTTCTTTTCAAGCAAGAGTAGGAGATGAATTATCTAACACAGTGTTTCCCAAGCATTCAGATATTTTTGCACGTTACAGTGACGGTGCATGTTAGCAGAGCCTTAACACCACGGTCGTATATATTTAAAAAATTTTTTTTTTCATTCCTTTGGTGGTTTGGTGCTCCAAGTTATTCGAAGGGCCTTGAATGGTGCGTGTTAGTGGCGCCGGTGACATCACGTCTCTACCCTTTGATCGGCCTTGGTGGCTTAGGGGTTGCGTGATCGCCTCTGATGCCCGAGTACGCGGGTTCGACCCCGGCCGAGGACGATGAGAATTTTTTCAGGGAGAAAATACTGAGATCACGCACTTCCTTCGGAAGGGAAGTAAAGCTGTTGGTCCCGTGTAGTCGTTTGCTGGCTGCACGTTAAAGAACCCTTGCAAGGCAAAATTTGCGGCCCCTATAACGCCGTCCTGAAATGACCATGGCAGTTGAAAAGGACGTTAATACCAAACGAACCAAACCAAACCATCTCTACCCTTTGTGTCTTTGTGCTACAGTTAATTCAAGTATTTGTGATTTTGAAGATTGTCATAGCTTCAAAAGTGAGACCACCACTCAAATTTTATATTGTGTGTTTGATTGTGGTGCTTCTGTGTGCTTAGTACGTGTGGTTTTGTGCTTCGTGTTACTGTACGACAGACAGAGGAGTACGTTTGCGCAAGTGAAATTCTGCCCTTAGTACCTATATTGTGTCAGCAGTTATTCAATCTTGGTATAGTAATATGTAGCTGGACAACAGATCACGTTAAGCCATTGTATTCATGTGTGATGTTTGAGCAGTATTCTTACTGCCATCTATGTGTGTGTGTTCTTCAGCTAAAGTTGGAGGGTGCACTTCGATCAGCGTTTTTATGCCGGCAGTGTTATGATGTGCGTGGGTGAAGCTGATAGCCTAGTGTAAAAGGGCCTACAGCAAAGTGTAGTGATTTTAGTGTGGTGTTTTTCTGCTGTGACGGTACGAGAGTTGTGTGGCGATAGGTGTTTTATAGTGTTGTGCGTCGCTAATCCTGCAGGGGATTCATCATATTGAGACCAGTGGCGCAAGTTTTTCGAGTCGCAAGCTTTAAGGGTGCTCATCAGCAGGGCATTGTAAGGGTGCAACAAGTATGGCACACGATACAGTGTTCAAAAAGAACAGTTCGTTTTGAAACAGTGCGAACAGTCCGACAAAAAGCTGATTAAAAGTTTAACAAGGACTGTGTTTAAAGGTAATGACGTTAAGGCATTTAACAGAATTTACAAGAATATAACCGACCAGCTTACTTTACACTCGAAGAGAAGGTGCGACTGTATGCTCAAGCATTTGGAAGGAGCGACAGGGATTATATCGAGCACGAAAATCCGTTATATTTAGCGGATGCAATGGAAATCGTAGAAGATCTGCTAGATATGAACAGTGAAAGTGATTCGTCAACCTCCAAGTTGTCCGCCCCTCAAACAGTCTGTATTAGCAGCGAGACAACGGCCTGTAGTAAAAACGAAAAGAGTCATCAATTCAGAAAGGACGTGGCATAAAAAAATGGGAACGTTAATCCATTAAGCCAAGATCCTGATAATCCTCTTAGTCATTGGGACGAAAAGGATTTGGACCGACTATTGCAAGAATGTGCCATGGTGATACACGATCAACATTCTACAGAGTTAGCAGATAAAACGGACAGGTTCAAATACTTATTAGAACTGAAGGCAATAGACCAGTATCTCTTGGCTCAGCTGATAGTGGAATTGCTCGCAAACCAAATGGAAGAAGGGTCTATAAAGGTATTAGACGAAAGTTTAAGAATCGGACCCTACGAGATTACGACTCCTTACAGGTACATGTGTCAAGCTAAAGGTGACATTCCTGATTTAGATATCATTATTTGGAAACTACAGTCCGAGGAGCCGATGCCCGTCTGTCAATATATGAGCATCGAGTGTCGGACTAATTTGTTATCAACCAATAAACCTCAAGACGTTACTGATCAGTGTTTAGATCCCTCCATAACTTTTAGGGCTAAACGAAACAAAAACTGGAGTTCTAAAAAATTTCCATGGGCCAATAAGAATCAACGCAACCTAAGACCCACTCCGCACTTCTGGAGTCGAGAACCTCGTTTGAAAAGATGAAAGAAAACAGAGGAGGAGGAATGATGTTCAATTAATTGCAGCGAGGATCCAGAAAAGGATTGCTATCCGTTGCTGGCTGGAATTCTGCAAAGTGTTGAAGAAATATTGAGTAGCTGTCATGAAAAAGTAATGAAACTCACCATAATGGGTTTGCTACTCCCTTGTATAAATCTAAATTCACTCAAATCGATTGGAAAATTTTATCCAAAGAGCAGCGGAAACAAAACGCAAACCAGAAAAGGAAACAAAGGGCTTCTGGGATTAACATTTGCTCAAAAGGAAAAGTTTCTATCTGGCAAAAGCGACAGATTGCAGCAGAGAAAAGCCCAGGGTATGGTCTTGAAATGCAAGACCGAAATCAAACAACAAAACAACGTAGACGCTACAAGTTTGGAAAGAGCAACGCCATAAATGACCGTAGCAAGCAGACTCGATTGAATCAGCAGAAAAAGAAGCAAGCTGCGATCAAGAAGGATCGGAGATCAAACCAATGGATGCATACGCCAAAGGAGAAAATTCAGCTGTGCGGTAAACACAGTGAACTCAATTATAATCGAAGGCCTTGGAAGCATAGAAAAGTAACTCCAGGGAGAATTAGAGTGAATGAGCCAGGAATTGTCAACATGGTCAACACGCAGGAAGATCTGCGATTGAAGGTAGCGAGAGTGTCACGGAATTCGGCAACCATTGAGAATTCCGATGACTGGATAGTGTGGCGACCCGCACTCCTCTGTTTGTATTGTTCTAGCTTTTAAGAACAATCATAATTCTTGATAAAGATTTTAACAGTTGGGATGATTTTATAACTTTTGTTATAAACACGGTTTATAATTGAAACCTTTGGAATTGTTAAACAATATGTTCGTGAAGTTGAGGTATTTTATTCTCAGAGGTATTGTTTATTGTTTGACAGTGGCGTTAATTTACAGTTAGCTCTGTTGAGTCAAGTGGAGATCGTCTTTTCACTTTGAAACCCCCCCCTCCTCCTCCTCGATAGCGAGCGCTGTGCCGTGTCTTTCAATTCTTGAGCACCTATTAAATTGTTTGACCAATCAACGATGATTATTTTATCGTCAGGAGCGGCGTCTCTTTACAACCTTTAGAGAGACTATTAAGCAGTTGATGTCAAGATCTACGGAGAAGCAGTTGATATCGAGATCTTCAGAGAGAGAGTTGATGGCGAGATCTACAGAGAGTCTGACGTTGTGTGAGTTCATACAGAAAGATGGAGGAAGAAGAGACGAACCACGAAAAAGTCGAATGTTGTTATAGAGTGAAACACTTTCACTAAAAACTACCTTTAGTTGAAACAGTTTATAATTCCCTACCTAAAGATCAAATAAAAATGAATATTATTATGATTATTGTTATAACTTAAGCCAATGTTGGTTAAAAACACTTTCGCGGAGCCCGATGAGAGAAGAAATCTCGCCACCCACCGCCACTCAACGCAGCGAGCAACGAGCGACGACGAAACCAGGAAGAAGAACGGGTAATGGTGCACATCCTTTTCTCATTCTTTTTATATCAGAAAGGTCACAAAATGCATTGATTTGTAAACATAGCAAATTGTGGGAAATCCTATTCTATTTAACTTTCATTTAATAGGAAAGAAGTGAATATTTTATCAGTTTAATATGCTTTTACTTCCTCGTGAACTCTTCTAGTGAGCCTATTATACTTGGTCTTAAGCCATGAATCACGAGTTCGGTACCACTGCCTTCTAACCTTATTCCTTTGTTTAATTAATTGTTTGATTTCGGGGGTGAGATCAAGGTGATCAGTTCGCTTCAACTCTAACGGTGAAGCACTAGAATCAATAGCTGCATTTATACGTTTAGTAAGCCTTTTCACATTGGTATCTATGTCGCTCGTACTATGTACGTTATTTTGTGGGTCGTCATCGTTTTTGAGAATTTCTCTAAAAACCTTCCAGTCTTGTTTGAGCCTCAGTTCTTGTTTGAGGTCAATGTTTACGTTGTCAAAATTTAGTGAAAGTGGTTTATGGTCTGAGGACAGATCATTGACAGTATAGCCACTGAATGATTTGTAGAAACCCTTCAACAACACAATATCAAGTACATCGCTTGAAGGAGAATGATCACAATGATATGTATCATCCACAGGGCCTACTGCAATAAAATCAGATTGCCTTTGCATGTAGCCATACAAAAAGACACCGTTTTGGTTATGGCATCTTGAATTCCAGTGCGAGTGCTTAGCGTTCAAGTCTCCCACCATAATAACGGGAATATTCCCGGAAAACAGCTCATCAAGCTCATTGGCATCGAATTTATGCTTGGGCGCATTATATAGAGCCACTAGTTTCACCTCTCCTAGTGTGGCATCAGTAATGATAGCAGAGGCAGCTTCCATTCCCATATAGTCCTCCCGATGATGAATGCCTTTCTTAATAATAATTGCTGACCCACCTGACGGGGACTTTACTGTAGTGGGAAGAATTCTGTCTTTACGATACACACAGTAACCAGGCAGCCTGAAGTTGCGGTCTGGCCTTAAGTGTGTCTCACATAGAAATGATATGTCTATATTTCATTGGGTTAGGAAGTTGTAAAACTCAATACGCCTCCGGGGGACCCCCCTGGCGTTCCATATTACGCAACGAAGTTTACCTCAATTTGTAATAGAATAGCATCGATCAGCCATACTGTCAGTGTTTATTAGTAAGTATTCCACTCATCAGTGGCATTTTCTTGCCCAGTTCGTTTAACAAATTGCATCCACTGCCAATTTGTTTACACCTTACTTGAAAATCATTCACGTTAACGGTCTTATCTTGTTTGGAGACCATTGAGGCATAGGAAATCTGCGGGGACACTTTAGCACTTTGCACTCTCCTGACTTGCGGATATTTAGGACATTTTGTGTAACTGGAGGTGTGTTGTCCATTACATCGAATACATTTTGGGGGATCTTGTCCTTTTACATTTGGGCAGTCTTTTGACTGATGATCTTTAGCGCATTTGTTACAACGGGGGATTCCGTACAACCCATAGATACATGGCCAAATCGCAAACAATTATAACATCTTCATCGAGTATCATAGTGTCTAAAAGAAATAAAGAAAGGGTCAAGAATAGATATGGTAGTATGATTTTAATACACCTATCTATTAGGCTTATTAAAATCATACTACCGTATCTATTCTTGATCCTTTCTTTATTTCTGTTACTGTGAAGTTTCTTATTACCTCGAAACATTTCAACACTGACAGCTAAGGGCCCTATGCGGGTATTAAGTGTCTTATTGTGTTCAGTGTTTGATAACAGAACCAGGATCATGGGCATATCTTTTAATCCTTTGGCTTTTTTAAGCGTAATAACTTTCCTCAGGAAAGTAGTTAGCCTTTTTCAGGTCTTCCTTAAAATCGTTAAGGTCATAGGTCATATCTACATTTCGTATAACGTATTTGAGGATTTTTTCCGATTTAATTTGATGATGCTGAATCTTTAGCACGTTATCAGCCTTAATGCCAGACACCAATTTACTATGCGTTTCCTCATCATGACACCTTATTTTGATCGTCTCTGCTCTACCTGTGTGTAAGGTAATTTGGTTAATTGTCACATGCTTTTGAATCTCGCTCAGGAATTACTTGATTGGCTGACCGTGAGTACGTATTATGATTGGCGGAATATAGGAGCTGCTCTTGGTATTTGGCTTTTCAACATTTTTTCGCTGTTCGGACTTGCTTTCTCGAAAAGCAACAGCGATTGTATCATTTATATCAACAACATCCTTATTGTTGTCAATTTTCAATCCTTTTTTAGCCTCTATAGATTTTGCAGGTATCCATTTATCCGTATCATTGTATAGCCGTTTGCGATTTGTACTAATCGGGTCTTTGCCATGGTTATCATTACTCCCTAAGCCGGAGGGGATAATTTCCATAGGCTGAGGATTCATACTCTCTGTTTCACAAGAGTCTCTTAGATAGTCAGAAGTTACACCAGTAGGCTGAATACCTTTCATTGACAGAGCAGAGAATTGATCTTTGAGGAACTGCTCCAACTTATTAAAGTTCTTGTTGGCTTCATTACTTGCTGCAGATATTTCAGCAATCATATTAGCAATTTTATCGTGGATTTCAGTTATGCTCTCTTTTAGTGACTCGACTTTTCCTTGTAAATTATCATATTTAGTGCACATTTCTTGGCGCATAACCTCTAGCTTATCCTTAATTATAGCATCAAAAGCTTCGAATCTGTAATCTTTACAGGCATCTTTATATATCTCGCCATACGTATATTTACCATCACTTGTTTTTTGGCTTGCAAAGCCACTTAACGTTTTGCCTGAGTCTGGCATTAGGATAAAATTTAAAATAATAAATAAAGAATAGTCAGACTGCTAGCCCTGAAAAGGGCTTGTCCAGAATAAGATCTGTAGAAAAACAGCCTTAAAGAATAGGATATAAAAAACCGCTGACCTTAAGAGAATGCACCTTCAATTAACGTTCCATCTCCAATCTATACCACCTAAGAGTAGGATACCATCTATGAATAGGATGATGCTAAGTAGTCCTCTCTGGTGAGTAGTCCGTGTCTCTCACTCACATTCTGTCAAGGATTAAGGCCTGTATTTATGGTCATACCCCTCCAATCAGAAACAAGTTCCTGATTTTTATCAACGAATTGTAACGGTTTTCATCTTATTGTTCGAATTATTTTATACTTGTTGGTGACCAATGGATGTATAGTACTTCATATAAACCCCTCTATTGGAACTTGTTTCTGATTGGAGGGATATGGCCATAAATATAGGCCTTAATCCTTGACAGAATGTAGTTGTGTCCTACCCTGATGATGTGGTTACCACGAGACGCGTAGGTTTATTAAAATCAATTACCAATTTGCTAATCAAGTCCTTTTATTTATTCAGTTAAAAAATATTATGCAGTGAATTTGAAATTTCCACATTATTAATACAAGGTGTGTCAAGAAAGTAATACAATTTTTTTTAACCATTATCTTTACTGAACATATCTTTACAAACTTTTAATATTCTCCGAAATAGTTCCCTTGGGCATCCACACATTTTTTCCAGAGATTCTGCCACGCATGGTACGCGTCCTGGAAGTTTTCAACAAGGACCTTGGCAAGGGCTCTCGTCTTGGCGTTTTGGACGGCTTCTACCGACCCAAAACGGATTCATTTTTGGGAGGTCTTGATCCTCGTAAAGAGTAAGAAGTCGGGCAGAGCTATGTTCTTTGTGCTTCGCCTGGTACTCACTCACAGACGCGCAGAGTAGTGTGGTTTGGAGCATTTCATGGTGGAGCTCCCAGGTAGCAGGGATCTCCTTTCTCACCTCATGTCCAATTTATCGGTCAACAGTTAGGTTGAGAGTTTCTGCAATCATCCGGACTCTCAACCGATGGTCAGAATTTAACAGATCGCGTACACGGGCCAAATTGCCTTCGGTTGTGCTGTTTGACGGCCGTCCAGCGCGCGGTTTGTTGACCACCTCTTCCAGGCCCTCCAGGCACTATCTCTGTAAGTTTGTACAATCAATCTGTGGGTCTCCGCCAGAGATTTGTTCAGTTTCAAACAAAACTTTATCGCACAACGTTGCTCGAGAAACAATTCCATCACATTACTTGACACAGGCAGTAAACAGGGGTGCTCTAAATCAGCGATCCTGACGCCCGAATTGCTCGGAGCAGACTGGCAAAGGCATCGCATTGAAGTTGACAGTCCCTCCTCCTAACTCAACCATTCAGAGCGATCTGCAGCCCTTTTAATTATTAGCACAAAATATTTGCGTTACTTTCCGGACACACCTTGCATGTACAGTCTAGTGCAAAAAGGTTTTTACCTGCTCCTTAGGAACTGAGCTTACCAATGTTGATCAGTTGCAAAATCTGATACTTTTACTAAGGGTCAAGGAAGATTAAACTGGACCACTCCCTTCTGAATGAAAAAAGGGTAGCACATATAGGCTTGGGATGTGCTATTCTCGTGCTCAACTAAGTCTAAACCTTTTTGCACTACATATAGGTCATTTATTGGTTATTCAGAAATTTTTTTGTTTATATCTGGCTTTTGAATCAGGTATTCATATATTTATAATTTATTCTTGGAGCTGACTTGGCTGGAGCTTTAATGAAGAAAATGCAACTTTGTGGGTGATAAAAGGGTCACTATATAAACTGTTATGACAAGATATAGAAAAGGTGGCAAGGCGTCATCTTCAAAACAAAAAGGTGGGAAGAAGTCAAAGATCACTGACAGTTATTTTTTTATTTTTAACTTTTGTACTATTTCCTGTTCTTTTTTGCAGTCTCTTCATTAATTCAAAATAATTATAAATGCTTTTCACTATTACACATGCAACTTTGTAAACATTATTTCAAAGTGTATGATATAACAACTATACTGGTGTCCCAAAAGGTAGTTTACAAACGTTACGTGCTGGTCTGTCAGAAATGACGAACAAGTTTTACATAGGAAGTTGGGTATGAAAATCAAACCGTTGGGTACTACAGCAATGTGACTGACAGGCAAAAAATAAACACGCAAAAAAGTTACAATGACTTTATTAATAAAAACAGGTCTTAATTATGTAATTTCCGTCCACGGACCCATAAACATACTGTCAACCATTGACAACGAGACCCCCGGAGCGGCCAATCCGTTGATGAAATAGGTAAAAAGGGGGAGAGAGAGGAATTGGTTCTTCGTGACTCACTTCACTTAAACGAAGAACGTCCAACATCCTTCCCCAGTTTGCTCACCCATTTTCATTAGTAGACTGGCCGCTTCAGGGCTCTCGTTGTCAGCAGTTAACTGTAATGGATATCGACCAGTTCGTCATTACCGAAGCAATGCATCCTGCTCCTGCAACGTCCTCGGCTGAAATGATCCGCTTTCTAACAAGCCTGCGAACATCGCCCTTTAGCGGTGGCTGGTCAAGTTTTCAGACACAACTTTCTATGTTAATTTTGTTCGTTATGGTCTCACAAACCAGCACTTAAAGTTGCAAACGACCTTTTGGGACACACAGTATTATGATAAATATGAAGCGCACCTCACTTTATTTAGCACAAACTTTGCAACTGCGTCGATTAGTAGTGTGCCATCGAATGTGATTAAAAACCATTTATTATTAGACATACTGCTGATACATTGTAAGAACATTAAAAATGGCAGATATGGCCGAAACGCATAGATAATAGGTAAATTCTCATTTGTTACTATTTATTCATTGTCTTCATTAACTAACAAAAGTGTTTCAAGAAAGCAAAGTTGTGTTAAAAACGGATGCAAATATCTGCAAGTATTCCATTTTCAATTAAAATTCTACTTATTACATAGCAGTTTTGATATTCCAAGTGAAAACTCGAATATGATATGTATGAGTGGTATACAGAAGTTTCCCTTAAATAGGACTGTATGATTGTACGATTCTGTGCTAAAAATGAATAATGCATAATTAATTAAAGTATAAATCTGACTTACTCTTCCATATTCTACTATAGGGAACCTATTTGATTCGAAAGTGTCATATTTAACAGGCGCTGGTATAGGGAATTTCAATATCATAGGACCTAAAATATTAATTTTTATTAGTTATTTATGATATTGCTGATGATCAAAATTTCTTATATGACTTACTTGTAAGCAATGTGATGCAGTAACCATGTCTTGTTGGAGTCCAAGAAGAGGTTATATTAATAAAATGAGATAACTTCTATTTTGAAGGGGAGATGGAAGAAAGAAAACATAATTTATCACATAATACATAACATTTCAATTGAAAAAAAAAATTTATTTTTATCGCTCTTATTACCATGAACTGGCGCTCTTTGCTCCACTTACTGGCAATAGTATCACAAACATTATTTTCAGAACTGATGAAAATTTTATGTAGAGACTCAAAATCTTTGAACGTCTTAATTATTAAAAGGTTGAATATGAAGTAATTAACATAACCTGCATTACTTGGTTTTTATTTCCATATTGGAACAAAGCCTCATAAGGACACAGAAGACTTTGCATTATGTTAAAAATAATCATTCACACATCATAATTTCAAGTTATAGAGGGAAACCCATATCATATCCAATGCTAATTCAGTGAAATAACTATTGCGCCAATTCCCTAATGTGGTTGAAGTGTTTAGAAGAATAGAGTGGCAACGGCTAATACTGGTAATGCTACATGGTTGATATATGGTTGATGATAGTAGTGGTGGTGCTGCAACCGATGTAGATATTAGTTGAACGGGAAATCATAAGGTGACGGTGGTTTCCTTCAGATATATTACTGACAAATTAAGTTTATCTATAAAAGTATATATTTTTCTGTAATTGCATCCCAAAAAATTGATGTGTAAAAAAGGGATGCAAATAACCCAAAAATAACAATAAACCCTTTTTATCGTTGAAAAAAACCCAAAAATCTGCCATTTTATATAAATTGAAATATGAGATACCAAAAATAATAAAATAACAAGGATTGATTATGCGACGTGGTTTGCAAATATCCTCACTAGATGACAAAATAATTGTGACCTCACTCATAGACCCAACGAGCGAACAACGTAGGAGAAACGCTTGGAATACGCTGTTCTGTTGCCACGTATAACATAGTTAAATAAATAAAGATTTCTTAAAAATTATTTTATAACTTCAACAGGTTTTAATATAAACAAAAATTATAAAAAAGGATTATAAAACTGACTACATCTGCTATCGTACAAAACTGTTTAAATATTCAATAATTATAAAAACCTTCCATCCCCCAAAATATAAAAATCCTATATCCAATATTTACATTTAAAATGAAAACCATCCCATATATCTAAAACCCTTGAGCAGCACTTTAAAATATATACAATGTAACAATCCTAAATCGAGAGAAAAATTACAAAAAAAGAATAATTATAGAAGCGCTCTTAATAAAAGAAGATGAAAATACGATAGCGCAGACATCGTACGACTTAAGCCCTGATTGGTTGATTTTATAATTTTTTCAATTGTGTAATTTTTTTAATTTTAAATTTTTCTTACTTCATTGTTTTGGGAGGGAGAGTGGGATTTGTGTATTCGATCTGATGATGAGGTATAGATGACCTCGAAAACGTTATTCATGGTGAAAATGATGAAATTTTATTTTTATTTATGATTCTTCAACTGACTTCAAAGATAACATTTGTTGGAATATATCTTGGACTTAAGACATTTTTCTATCGTATAAAACGGATTCCTTCGCCACTTGCAAGGTGTAACTTTTCCACAAGCCAAGTTCCGAATTTTTAGTCAAGTGCTAAAATTATCAGGATTTTAGACAGTGCAGCTTATATTAATCTATGGTTTGATTTTAAATGTATATTTCTGTATATTTCTGTATATAATTCAAGCATATATTTTGTATATATTGTAAAGTGCTGCTCAAGGGTTTTAGATATATGGGATGGTTTTCATTTTAAATGTAAATATTGGATATAGGATTTTTATATTTCAGGGGATGGAAGGTTTTTATAATTATTGAATATTTAAACAGTTTTGTACGATAGCAGATGTAGTCAGTTTTATAATCCTTTTTTATAATTTTTGTTTACATTAAAACCTGTTGAAGTTATAAAATAATTTTTAAGAAATCTTTATATATAATCATATTCTTCAACGTTAAATATACCTAACATAGTTAAATAAATACTAAGAAAAACCCAAGCACGCAACACAAAAAACATTTCACTTTTCCAAACGATAAACGTAAACTTTGGGTGAATAAATGCAAACTCAGTAATAATCATGGCATGTTTATACTGAACACTTACGTGCAGACGAATACGAGTAAGATCTTCCATATGAATTTTTATATATACCACCTCGAAAAATTTGTAAGAAGACTGCTACACCTTCACAGAATTTAAATAATGCCATTACTTAAATTGTTGATATCAAACATGAGCATGGACATAGCCAAGCGTGCAAAGTATCCGATTCAAGCGTGCATTTTTACGACTATCTGGGTTGAGATATCGGCTTCTGAAGTTAGATTTAGGATTCAAAAACATGGGATTCAGAACAGATTCGGTGAGATTCGCAGAGATTCATTTTACCTTTTACAATTTTTCAGGGCATTGTCAGACCCCTCAGTAAAACCACAGATTACATTTATTCAGATGTTCCACTCCTTCTGATAGCATTGGTAAATTTCCTATTGTCAGACAGCCAATCAGAAGCATTCCACAAAACAGAGATGGCAGCACAGTCAACATACGTCATAGGAGTCATGTGACATGGCTATGATCACAAATTACGTCATCATTTTACACTGCTAATAAAAAATTAAGCCTTTTAAAAATTGCATTAAATTTAAATATTACTTCATTGTTTTAGTTAAATTTTCTTTCTTTACCCCAAAATCTTTCTTTGTTTATAGACAAATGATGCATTTTCTATACGCACTTTCAGCACGATTACTTTTCCTGTTCATTTTAAATCAAACGAAAAAATCCATTGCATTTAAAACGTTTTCCTTACTTTCTTTGCAAATGTCGTCAACTTGAAATTGAAACTTGTAGAGTCAAAAACTCTGTAATATTACATAACTCTATTTAAAGATTTAATTAATAATACATCATAAATTAATTCACGATTTTAGAAAGAAAACATTTACACATTATGAATTATGCAATTTTCTTAAACTGTATCAAATCAAGAGTTAAACGCAACTGAGAGGGCATTAGCAGCGTTCAAATTTCCTCTTTGGCATTGAGTGGAACATCTGAATAAATGTAATCTGTGTGTAAAACCATGTTGATCAAAGGAAAATAGCGATGTTGCGAAGCTTTTTCAAAGTCAGTGAAGCTTCAAATAAAGCAGTTCCATACAAATAGATTCTTAATATACTCAGTGCTTCCCGTGTTATTGTCGCCCATGATTTGGTGTCTGTAAATTACCATGTTTTTCTTGAAAAAAAAGTTTAAGCACTTCTAATTTTGCCTTTCTAACCAAATTGAAATGTTGAGGTGGAGTTTAGAATAAATATTAGTGAAAAATATCATTTAATTCCTTTTCTTATAAAAATTATTAAGTTTTAATTTATATAATTATTAGAATTTTTTTGAACCTTGAAGAGTTTCTAAGAAATTAAAAAAAAATATTAACATCACTCAAAAACGTTCATAAAGTGTCATAATTATTATCTAATAGAGATTTTATCATAATGAATATACTTGATTTTGATGTCTTTATTGGGTTGAAGTTTATTGTAATGATATACATTATTAATTTTTATACGTATCTCATTTAAATTTTGACGTGTGCATTTGGATTTGTAATAGAAAAACATTTCTTGATATGACAGTCATCCACTTGTTTTTTAAGTTTTTATCCGATGGAAAACCTGTTTTTTATATATTTTTTGCATTAGAAGTGCACTTTGGAACGCAGCAGTAATTCATTTTCGTAAATTTCACAGTAAAAATGAAACTAGTTTTATATTTCTTTTCAAATGTGGAACGGTGAAATCTAAGAAAGATTTTTTTTACATCTGAAATGCATATATACACACACAGCTGTACAGATTTTTTTTACAAGTCATGGTTTATTTAAAACATTGGCATAGAGGTATTTTCTATTTATTTATTTATTGTTGAATTTATCGTGGTTATAAAAATATGTAATTCCATTGAATTAGCTGGCGTAATGCTTGTTTATCCACAAAGAAGAACATCTGATGACGAAATATCGCAATCACTATCGCATGCACTTTTCTGTGCGACCCCGCACTTTTCAGAAGATATACATAATATTTTTGGACATTATTCTCAGTTAGAAAACCATATAGACCCCCCCTTTCAACATTTAATATTCCAATTTTAATCTTCAACCAACACTTAGAAGAAACATCTCTATTCTTCCCAGCAACTTTAGTATACCAGATAGTTTTTCTAAATTTTATTATAAAGTTGGAGATATAATCGGAGAAGTGTTAATGGAAACTATTTGAGATTTCCTGTCACCGGACTAAGGCATTATTTCATCTACGGAGTTTTTTGACAGTGGTGTTATTACACAGCGAGCTCTGTCGAGTGGAGACTCCCCTCCTACTATTGTTTTCTCCAGCTTGGACTGTGACCCTGTGCTGTCAACTACTAATCACCTTTCCAATGATGCTAACCAGTGAACATTATTGGGTATCAGTTTACAAGTTTTAGTGAAGAATTATGAAAATTAGCTGAATCCAGAGAGTTTTGGACGAAGGAGTGCGGAATTGGAATTGAGCATGCGAAAAGAGTGCGTTGTTGGAACCAAGAGATGAAGAATCGAAGCAGTTGCGTTACTGTTAGTGTGAGATACTTTCACAAAAATCCTATTAATTTTAGTTCAGTTTATTATCCCTAATCTGAATTCAATACAAACTCATATTATTATCAGCATTGTTATTACTTAAGCCTACAAATTTAATAAACCTTTCGCGGAGCCCAACGGAGAATAAGCCACACCATTTCTCCCCCACCATATATCTCGGCGCTGGAGCACCATGAAGACAGGTAATGGCATACTTACTCACTTCCTAACATATCTCTTGGGCATCACAATTAATAATAATTATAGATATTTATTATTAAAATGATTTTGAAGCATTTGACTGAAGCATAGTAACTGTTGATGTAATGGAGCAAAAACTAGAATTTGATCATTACTCTAAATTATCTTAATTTATTGAACTTAGAATTATTGCCGAAATAGAGATTTTATTCCAATTTGCACTGAATATTTAATTCCTTTCAAGTAATTCATTTATTTATACACTTTTGTCTATAAATTTATTTCTTTAATGAATAAAATGTCTATTGTTACCTATTAGAGCATTTTTCTCCATTCATCCTATCTCATAAAATAAAATTAAATTAATGATCATAAAACTTGTGTGGTGTAACCCTTAATAAGCCTAAGGAGATTATTGGATAGTGGATAGGCTACATCAGCTGCCACTATCTAGGAAAGAATCCTGGATAACCCATTGTATTTCACATGGAAGGAAGGGCCGAGGGCTACAGATAATCACGGTGCCAATAAAAGTTACCCCAAAACCCCGTCGAGCGTCTTACATTTCTGCAACATGCTCAGGCTTTGTTAATCTGGAAGGCCTCGCTCAGAGTAATTTTCGTATTTCACGGGCATTCAAGAATATTAAAATTACAAAGATTGCTTATGCGCAGCTATCATCTCATTACAGCCAGTGTGGGTCCACCTTTCATCAGGGGCCCTCTTTGTCTTCGAGGTTGGACCTTTTTCTCGAAGACACACTTCTTTTGCTGGTGCGCCGGGTTCCATGGAATTCATTCAATGCTCTTTTTCTGATCACAGTGTCATCAAGTGGTCTTGGAACCTTCCATTCCCAGCCTCCTCTGCAGGCCCTACTTCGAACAATTGGTTTCTGAACGTTTCTCTGCTCGACAACGATAAATAAAAAGGAATGTTCGTTTGGTTTGTGGAAATACATCCTCACAAGCTGCCTCCGTCGCTAGCTTCGTGGCTTTTTCTTAAATCCAAGATCCATCGTTTTTTCAGAAAGATTGGGTTGGATGCAGCTAGATGCAATCAGTGCCATCTCCTCATGCTGCAAGAAAACCTGCGCCTCCTCCGCTGTTCCATCCCGAAGGGGGCATATGCTGATGACATCCGCCAGGTGAAGAGCGGGATCAACACTCTAATGATCCGCAGGGCTGCCGGCGCAGCTCTCAGGGCCGAGCTGTCCTGGGCATCTGACGTCCAACATATGTCGTCAGCTGTGTACGCTGAGGAGAGGCGTCGCGCCAATAATAAGAGGTGTCATCGTTTGGTAGTGGAGAATGGGACAGTGGAAACCGACTCTGACATCTTGACTGCTTTCCACTTTCATTTTTCATCATTTTCGGCCATGCAGTCTTTCCATCCGATGCCACAATGAAGTGGAACGAGGCACTTAGACCTTTCCCTGCTGACTCTGACCAGTCAATTTCCCGTCTCTTTGCCGAAGATGAAGCATAAGAAGTTCCTGTCGATGGATGGCAATCATCAGTCTAGCCCTGGGTTAGACGGCATCCCGTACTCGTTCTTTAATGTGACTTGGAAACTTCTTGGGCCTTTCCTGGTGGAATTGTTCAATTCGATCCTCAAGGACCCTACCTCCATCACTTCGGACTTTACTGCGGGGAGAATCATCTTGCTCCCCAAGGTACCGGATCCTGAACTTGTCACCCAGTGGAGGCCTATGACTCTCTTTAACACAGATCATAAGGTCTTCACTGGTGTGCTCCAAGAAAGGCTTAAATGCTTTGCCGACGAGTTTTTCGATCTGGGGCAATCCTGCTCCATTCCATCTCGCAGGATGTCCGACAACTTGATTACTATCAAATGTGTTATGGAGGAAGCGTGTGCGTGTCGTCAGACTCTCGCCATGCTAAGTCTTGTCCAGGAAAAGGCCTTCGACAAGGTGAATCACGTGTTTCTTTTCCGAGTGTGTCACAATCTTCATCTTCGGAAATTTGCTATAATTATCTCAGCACTGTATGATGCTTCTGCCACATCATGCGTGGCGATTAATGGCTCCACTTCGCCTTTCTTCGAACTGTCCAAAGGCGTCAGACAGGGGTATCCCATCTCTCCCCTCTTATACATTTTCTATTTGGAGATACTATTGCAACATCTTAAACGCCACCCAGATGTCCGGGGGTACAATTTGCCAGCTGCTTCCAACAACGTCCGTACACTGGTATATGCTGACGATGTAGTGCTATTTGCATCTGATCTGTATTCCCTGGGCATCTATAAAGAATCCTTTGATCTCTTAAGTACTTCGACAAGGAGTTCCATCAATCTCGTTAAGTCTAAAGGCATTGCTATTGGGAAATGGACGTCAGACTATCTTCGATTTTTCCCAATAACATGGTGTGAGCAAATTACAGTGCTGGGATATGTTTTTCCTTTCTACCTAATATGGACTCTCGTCACTGGCAGCTGGTAATTACCAAATGCATTGCTCGCCTTGGCAATCACTCTCGTTTTATCACATCGATGTTTGTCAACGCGAGGTTCGTCCAGACGCACGTTCTTCCGATCTTGTCTCCCAAGTGCCTGTTCGCCTTGCCATCTACGTCAGTTTTAAAGAAGGTGCGTAGTGCGACAGTTGACTATGTGTGGGGTTATTCAGCAGCCCATCATCCCATCCGTTCGGAGCTGCTGTTTATCCCCTTTGATGGGGGTGGGTTGGGCCAGCCAAACATCCGGCGATACTCCATTTTGGCTGCCTTGATTCGTGCCTTCCTCCTTCCTCCCCTAACTGGGCCAACTTCTTCTTTCTGCATCTGCACTTCTTGAAAGTGAACTAGTGATAATCATCTCAAGTTCGCCAGACTTTTATCATCTAGTCTGGTGAGACTTGTCATCTTTCGTGTATGGCCTTCGACAGTTTAACCCGCAAGACTAGGGAAACTTTTCTCTATCTTGGTTCTTCCAGCAGTCTGTCCAGGGTGCGACTTCTGACATCGTATGGTGGCACCCTGAGTATCCATGGTCAGCAATCTTGAAGACCGTCAAGTCTCTCGCTTTTGAGAAGGCCGTCTTTAATTTTCAATGGCGCTTGCTGCACCACAGGTTCTACTCTCTCCAACGTCTGCATTGCTGGGTATTGTCAGATCTGCTGGTTGCCAGCTTTGCAGGTTGCTTGAAACAGTTTCTCATGTTTTTTATGAGTGCCCGTTTGCACAGTCCATTTGGGAAAGCCTTACTCGTCACTATCTTCTGACTGACTTTATCTACCAGTCAGTGTGATTTTTGATGGACTGCTCCACCGGTGCTGTGTATAAGCTGGACCTAGCCACTTCCAATGCCTTTTTGAACAGAGCTTTGGGTGCCCATCAGCAGCGATCTGCTGGTGTTCATCCGCCAGCCTCAGCCATTTGGAAGAGAGGCGCCATCCATCTCAGGTCCTTCCTCTCTTGAATGGCATCGGCTTGGCCCAGCTACTTTCCAGAGACATTATTCATCATTTCAGCATCTCTGTAAGTTCATCGGAGGAGACACGAACAACATCTCATACCTTTTCACCTTTCCCGTCGACATCGATGACGGACCAGTGGGCAGTCGGGCCTCCTTTTGAGCCGGTACTCCTACAGTATGTGTGCTTGGGCACCCTGCCTGTTTTACAATCTAAGGTTGCTCTTCTGGAACCATAACATCGGCTCCAGTTCCATCAGTTGTTTCAGCCAGCCATGGGGAAATTTCATCATGTTTGGCCACTTCAGTTTTTCCACAATTTAACATGATACTTCAAAGATAACATTTACCTAGTCTTCATACTATTTTCAATACTGGAGATTTAGAATTTTTCTATTTTCACTCTGCTCCTGTCTAGATGGACATGCCCTTATATGACTATGACCCAGATTGTATTGGCTTCGCCATACTATCTCTTCTGCAGAACCGATCTTCATTTATTGTTCCCTTAGTAATGTTACAATTTAACTTAATTCTGTTGTGTGCCAATTCATCTCCACTGGGGCAGGTGTTTTGAATAATTTGGACACTTTAACCTTTCAAAATTGTTTATATTTTTTCCTTATAGTCTTTTTATTCTTCGTTTGGCTTGCAGTAATTCTAAATTTCTTTTAATAATTTTAAGGAGGTTTTAGTTAAATAAGTTTTGCCTCAAAGTTTTTATGATTTTTGTTATAGTTTTTGTAGTGGAGGAGGTAGTCTCAACATTTTTTCTGTGTTACTATTTTATTTTGCTTGTCTTAAATGAACTTTTGTTTGCAAGCATATTTTACAAGCCAGTTTTTTGTGAATGATCACTATTACGGCTTATGCTGTTTTATCAACTTTTCCGAACGAGAATTACTTTTCAGCTTTTTCCTATAAATTTTTTGTATGACTTGTCTGAACTCTAGTTTTGTGGAGTTCATGACTTGGCAAAGTTGACTTTTAGTAACTGCGAGCACAGCGTGCATTGCAGTGCAGCATCCCTCAGAGACACCCAAATGAACAACTCATTCATAGCAACTGTTTCGTATCTGCCCTGCAGTGAAGCATCACTCAAATACCCCACTCTTGACCCATTTCCCAGCATTTTACTCAGAAATTACTAATTACTATTAGAAATTATTAAATTTTATTTATAATTCGTAGATATTTAACAATAATCAAATAATGTTATTGAAACGCTTAGTATAAGAATTTACAAAATTATTACTAATTAATAAGTGATTTAAACATTTGATATTTTACAAAATATTACTAAATTGCCCAAAAAAAAGTTGAGTAGCTCTTGTATCACAAAGAAATCAATGATTTTATTTGCGTAAAGTGGCGGTCCTTTGAAATCACACAAAAGAATTCCGTGTTTCATGTTTGTAAGATTACTAACAATTAAAAGGTTATTTATTTATTTGGTATTAAACGTATGAAATTATACGAATAAGAAATGAGTAAACAGCGTTTTAATTATTGGTAATTTTATAAATGCGTAAACACGGAGTTTTTTTGTGTGATTATGATTTTATTTCCATAAACGGCCGGCACTTTATGCAAATAAATACTAAAACAAATAAACCATCTGAGATAAATAATTCAATTTTTTTTTTTTCAATTCAATTTTCAATTTATTCCAATTAAAGAATGGGAAAACGAGGTTGGGACAGCCAGTAGGCCAACAAACACCCCGTAAAGAAAACACATAAAACAATACAAAAGTCACAAATCACAAATTATGAAAGTGAAATAAAAGACGTTATATAATTTTTTACAAAGCCATTATGATAAGAAAATAAAAATGGTCGAAAGCTACGACCTCGTCTACTACAATAAAAATAACAATATAAAACGTCAGGACAATCAATCTTTCCAGAGAGTAACTTAGTAACAACATTAAAACACTCAGTTTGAAAAAGAGTCATAGTTCTGAATCTTTTCAATTTTCAATTCAATTTCAATTCGAAATCAAGATAATTTTACAAAATTTACAAAAATCATTTACAAAATTTAAATTTACTTTTTTACCAAGATTTTTACAACGATATGGTAATCAAATCTTTCCTGTAATATTTCTAGAGGCCAATTTCGAAACCCAAATCCGAAGCCCTTTCTGGGCTTGTATGGATATAATAAACGGGTCTAACCTAAGTATATACAAATTTTTAAATAAATATATATTATTCCATTTAATATATAATGGAAAACATTTTTCGTAAGACTTCTTTTATCTAATTTTGAGCTTACATTTTGTGTTTTTCCAATATAAAAAATTAGATTTAATTAAATTAAAGGATGTTCAATTTAGCATCCATTCTGGTACATTATTAAATAAGTATGGAACATAAAATTGCCTTTCTCGCTTTCCATAATTATTAAAAATTTGGGGTATGTCAAAATTTATATTCTTCCTTAAAGAATATTCTTGTTTTTTACGTTTTAAGTAATTTTTCGAAAAATAATTTTGTGTGAAAACCATATATTCAAATAAAGTTTCAATTTTTAAAATTTTTAATTCCTTATATTGAAGATCTATTGGATGTTCTTGTAATTTAGTGCCATATGTTATTTCTTTAATGATTTTATTTTGTATCTTAATAATATCTTTAAACTCTATTCCAAATTTATACAATAATAAGCCATAACGAATACGTGATTCAAATAACGAATTATACATCATTTTTCTAATGTAAATAGGGCAATAAGGACTGATATGGTACATTAGACATATAACTTTATGTAACAGTAATTTCAGAGTTGATATATGTGTATGCCAATTTAGCTGGGCATCAAAATACATTCCAAGGTATTTGAAATTAATGACATAATAATAATAATAATAATAATAATAATAATAATAATAATAATGTAACAACATTGGAAATAAGACCCCCGGAAATTAAACCGGGGGGTGGAGTTAAGTCCCGAGTTGTCCCCCACAGGCAAGAGCCCAAAACGGGGTTGATGCGAAAACATGTAAAAAAAAAACGAAAGTAGAGAAACACAAAAAGACAAAGCAAAAAAGCCAAGATTAAGATATGGTTCAAAGGTTAAAATAGAGGAGAAAACTGCTATAGTCAACAAAAAATGTCAATTAACTTATGATTATTACTATACGAATGAATTAATTTAAAAGCTGGGTCAACAGTAGAAACCTTTGTCCGCAATTTACCAAGAAACGCAGAGTTTTAAAAGTGTGGATGGATTTAAAATAAGAACGCACTCTCAAAAACAAACTTATAACTTTCTTGTAGCAATGTATAAAAGAAAGACATACAATTAAAAATTTAGTCATTTTTATAGAATAAAAAGAATACTTAAAATTGGTACTAAAGAATTAAAATTTTCTAGAGAATTATACATATCTACGAAACTTATTTAATAATAATATCTCATAAAGAATTACATTAAAACTCGTTTATCATTAATTGGAGGGAAATTATTGATTTTTTTAACTTAATTGATTAATTTATTTATTTAATTTATTTGTAATTTTGCAAGCAACAGGCTATTGAAGCACAATAACAGCTTACAAGAATAATAATTCAATATAAAAAAGAATGAATATAATAATATTAAATATAAAAAAGAAAATGATCATAAGATAAACGTAATATTTCAAAACCATTTTTAACATGATTATAACAAACCTTCTCCATTAATTCAAATTGAAATATCAAAAAATAAACTAAAAAAATCTACAAGACAAAAACAACTTTAACAATTTAGCATTAAAGGAGCACTCATCATTTCGGCAACAAAAAAATAATTTTTGTTGAATCAAATCTTATTTATATAAATATAGCAATGCCAAATATGGATTAAATTTAATTTTATGCAGAATAATGAGCGTTTTCGTAATGTATTTTAGAATATACTTTGCTCCTTCTGAGCCTAAATGAAAATGCAGGAAAGTTCGAATAATGCTTTTAAATGTTTATATTATCTCTATGATTATTTATCTTAGCTAAACAGTTTTAAAGGTTAAAAGCATATAAAAAGTAGGTTAATTTTACATGGACACTTGAGGAGGCACCAACATCATCTGCCATTTTGAAGGATGGGGTTGAAGAAAAAAAATATTTTTAACTTTATTTTACTATCGACTGAGGACTTTACTTGTTTAATAACTACCGGTACATTAGATGCATCTTTAAGGGGTACAATTACATTAGAAAAATTAAAAAGTTACCGCCCCTCCCCAATAACAAGGAATGTAACTTAAAATTGAATTCACCATATGGAAAATATTTGGATTAGGAATTAAAATAATTGTAAGAACATTTTATACTTTTTAAAGATCTTTGCAAAGTTTTAGCCGATTCTGTCAAAGCATTATTTTAAAATGTTAACACGTTACATTCCTTGTTATTGGGGAGGGGAGGGGAGGTACTCTATAAATTTTCTATGTAATTTTAAATTGTTAAAGTTGCTTTTGTCTTGTTGATATTTTAGTTTATTTTTGATATTAAGTTTATTCAAATATTAAGTTTATATCAATTTGAATTTATGGAGAAGGTTTGTTATAATCATGGATTTTTCGCTCAATTTTTATGGTTTAGTCCATTTTTAACATACTGATTATAATTTAAAAAATTTAAATCAATAAAAATTGTAAATTATACAGTAATCAAAAGAATAAACGTAAAACTTTTAATCAGTAAATTAACGTAAAGAATCTTTAATATCCTAATATTAATTTAACATTCCCTATTTTTTTGCTATGCATAATAAGAATACATTAAAAAAAAATCCCTCCCACGATGCATCTCCCTCATATTAAATTCATCTATATACGATTGGAATAGTGCACGGCTTGTTCCATATTGGCTTTTAAGCTTACGCTTAGCCCGAGACCACAAATTTTCAATATTTTGTGTATGAATATTGTCGTCCACGGGATGGACGAAGTTTCGCCGGTGGATGATTTTCGAATGTATGTATACTCCGTTGCTGAGTAGAGGAATGTCCCTGTAAGCTCCCCAACCGTCTGACATTATATGACTGCCCGGCAGTATGTATTGGGTAATAAGAGGAAGCCTTACGATCCCCGACCATTAACAGAAAACATTTTCCCCTTCTTCTCTCCACTCCCCCGAAAACCCACTGCCCTCTTCTCCGCTCTCCACGGCGATATTTCTTATGGGAAAAAAATGTCTCGTCTATTTCGATGATCAATGGATTTCCATCTTCATCAAACCCACCAATTTCATCTGACTGTCTCTCCAAATAGGTCTTACATTCAATGCGGAGATAATTGCACCAATTGACAATTTTAGCTTTAGAAACTTCAGTTTCAATTGCAATTAGCTCCTAGGGTATATCCCGCGACCAACAGTATAACAGTCTTATAGCCTATAAGGAATGGAATGTAAAAACTAAAATTAGTGATAGACGAGACACATTTGACGAAAATGACAACCCTAGAAAAACTTCTGTATATTAACCTCACCTTCTCCAACGATAGATGACTGTTTTCAAATAATGAGCCTTTCCGTAAAGATGTAGAAAAATTGCATCCTCCACATCCTACAAATTTGAAAACACAGAATTCCTTTCCGAAGAGACGATAGTTTCTAATCTCATAACAGTTTCTTGTATTCTTCTCTTTGCCGAAACGCCCGCGCCGAAACGTCCCATTCCGTATTTTTTAATAATTATTAGATCATTTTTATCGAGTTATCCGAAAATTTATTGAAGTTTTCCCTTATAATGTTTACTGTAGGGTGGGGGTTGAAATGTTTCCTAAAATAATTTTACTGTATAAATGTTTTTAAAATCTGGTCATTGTTCTTATTAGGGGAGGTATTCGTACATTTGGAATAATTTTACGTTCTGCTACATGTCTTACGCCGGAAATATAAAAATAAATTCTGATAATGGATAGGTCATAGCGTAGCCACCGCATATGTATACAGTATCAAAGACCTCCATGTATCCAATTTATTAAAGAAAAGCTGATGGAAGAGTGGTCTGAGAGGTTTATTTCAACACGATGCCTAAGGTGTTAAAATGTTAAAAAATACAGATGTTAAATGTTTAAATAAATAATAAATCAAAATAGGAAAGAAAAAGAAAATTCCAATCTGGAATCGTGACGCTCTGTCAGACTGAGCAATTAAGTCGTTGTTGACTGGCTCGTGGCTTAATTTTTTATTTATCATTTAAATTTAATATTATATTCACCCGGATGCACGACAATAATGAAACTGTGTAGTTTAAATTTTATGGCCAACGCCATCTCAATTAATTAATTCGGTAAATTAATAATGGAAAATAAATTTTAAAAAAAAACCCTCCCCCAAATACGAAAAAAACTCGTATTAAATTCTGATAAAAAACCCAGATATTTTTAAATAATGTATAAATTATAAAAACATCAGATAAAAATTAAGGTTTATTTGTGGGATATGCCCTCGTTTGTGCTTTTACTCTAGGAGTTTTGAACGACGGGGTTTTTGCTGCGAAATGGCTCAAGAGTGGCGTCTTTGAGTGATGCTTCACTGCAGGGCAGATACGAAACACTTGCTATGAATGAGTTGTTCATTTGGGTGTCGCTGAGAGATGCTGCACTGCAATGCACGCTGTGCTCGCAGTTACTAAAAGTCAACTTTGTATTGTGTTTTTATTTGGACTTTTATTTAATTGGAGGTTTTTTTTGTAAAAAACTACTGTCCTTAATTCCTGTTTACACAACTTTTCCTATTTTACTTAAAATAACATAATTTTTTGTAAACTGAGATTATTTAATTTTAATTACAAAGTAAATATATTTTTTTTGGTCAATTTAACAAATGAAAATTAAAATACTATATTTTATGAGTTGGTTGTCTTGTCTTCTTTCCTGGAAATAATAAGCATACAATCATTTAACTCAACGCTAATTTAAGAAGTTTACCTCAAGATTTGTTTTATTCTTATCTTTCTTAAAAAAATAACACAACGCAATGTAAATTTTAAACGACGTTTAAGATATAATCTAAATCAACTATAAGTGATCTTTAGTCGATGTTTGATGTTGTTTTAATTTTATTTTAAATTCACTAATGTTGTGAATTTGTAGTTTGAGATTTAACTTTCTTTTACCTTGTAAGATGTATTAGCGTCAATTCCTTTTCTTAAAAAAGCAATCACGTAACTTATACGTTACACTATGATGAGCGAGCAACGCAGGAGAAATGCTTGGAATACCCTATTCTGGTGTCGCGTATAATCTAGTTTAATATCTGCTACGAAAAACCAAAACACGTATCGCATAAAATCTATCCTCTCTATATATAAAGAAGGATGTCTGTTTGTTCGTGGGTTTGTGGGTTTGTTTGTGGGGTTTGTTTTTCATACAAATCTACAGTTTTATTCCGATCTTGATAAAATGTCGCATACATGACCTTCAAAGCATGAGGAAGGTCACTGTCTACCTCAGATTTCGAAAAATTAAGAATTATTGATAAAAAATCGATATTCATGGTTATGGCAGGGCATATTAATGAGAAGTATCTCATGACCAACAATGCAAGACAAAGTTTTTGCAACAATAGGTATCAACATTGGTGTCAACACGCAATGCACCAACACTATGCAAGGATCAACAATATACACTACTGTTTATAAAACTCGCAACACCCTGATGGAATGGTCTAATCTATATGCAATTTGCAATATTTGCATACAATGGGTCAGAGTATAAATGGTTAGATTTTCAGAGTAATTGCTTGAAAGAACACCATGCCTCGGCGACGACGAAGGGTACCATATCAACAGCTGACAGACTTTGAAAGAGCACGCATAATTGCTCTGCGTGAAGCGGGGTGGTCGCATCGTGACATTGCTACTCGTGTAGGACGTAATGCAACGACACTTATGCGTGCATGGAGGCAGTGGAGCGAAGAGAACAGGGCACACCAAAGACCAGGCTCAGGAAGACCCAGCACGACGACACCGCGAGATGACAGACACCTCTATCGCATGAGTGTAGCAGATCGTACAGCCACTTCCACAGTGTTAGCACAACAGTGGGGTGCTACAGTAGTCAGGACAATGTCTGCTAGCACTGTACGACGCCGTTTGATTTCCAGAGGATTGATGGCACGAGTACCATTGTTGCGGATTCCTTTGACTCAAAACCACTGGTGCCTCAGGTTGCAATGGGCCCATCAACACCAACAGTGGCAAGCTGAATAGCAACAAGTTGTGTTTTCGGATGAGTCAAGGTTTAACTTGCAGCACCATGACGGCAGGATACGAGTCAGAAGACATCGTGGCGAGCGCGACCTTCCAGAATGCATCCTGCAGCGTCATTCAGGACAAACGCCAGAGGTGATGGTGTGGGGCGCAATCGGTTACCATGGCCGTTCCCGTCTGATCAGAATCCATGGCAATCTGAACAGTGACCGGTACATCAGGGAAGTTGTGCAACCCGAGATCATAACCTTCCTGCAGAACCTTCCAGGCGCTATATTCCAACAGGACAATGCCCGACCGCATGTGGCCAGAAATGTCCTCGCCTTTTTCTAAGCACATCAGACGCCCTTGTTCCCCTGGCCTGCTCGTTCACCAGACATGTGCCCAATCGAACATGTGTGGGACAGGATTGCTCATCGATTGGCTCGTCAGACTTCTGCAGCAGCAACTGTGGATGAACTGTATACCCGTGTAGACAGAGCATGGCAGGATATTCCCCAGGCCCTTATTCAGAGCTTGTTTGACTCAATGCCACGGCGCTTAGAGGCTGTAATTGTATCCCACGGTGGTTTCACCCGATAGTAATGTGACAATAAAACGCATTGTATTGACCTGAAAATCTAGTGGTTTCTTTTCTGACCCATGATATGCAAATGCTCCAAATTTAATGCAGATTGGGCTATTCCATCAGGGTGTTGCGATTTTTATAAACAGTAGTGTATGTGATAAACTTGAGAATAAAATGAAACTCTTTTTCCACAACGAAACAGGAAATGAACAAAAAGAAAAAGACCGAAAATAAAATGAAAAAATACAACCTGAGTCTGTAAGCGCTTTTCGAAAGCTTTGCTTTCATCATTCAGCAGCCAAGGAGCACCTCGAGAGAACTAGAGAGAACTGACTTGGAATAGAACATGCTGAGTATTTATAACGGAGTTCTCTCGAGGTGCTCCTTGGCTGCTGAATGATGAAAGCAAAGCTTTCGAAAAGCGCTTACAGACTCAGGTTGTATTTTTTCATTTTATTTTCGGTCTTTTTCTTTTTGTTCATTTCCTGTTTCGTTGTGGAAAAAGAGTTTCATTTTATTCTCAAGTTTATCATCTGCATTATCCACATAAGATTTCTAGACAATTTAGTAGTGTATGTCTCATAAGTTTGACCAACACTAGGCAAGGTTTTTGCAATATAGAATTCAATGCATAGAATTCCTTTTATTCAGGCTTTTCTTAGAGAAGAAAATTCTTAGGACTTAACAATTTCTTGAAAATCTTTAAAAATGATCAGTAACTGGAGACAATCAGTTAGCAGACTATTGAGAGAGAGTGAAACACGATAGAGGAAGCACTCCTTTTGCTCCGTGGTGTATTGAGCAAATGGTAAGCAAGTAAATAGAAGAATCGGCGACCGCTAGACTACACAAAGTGATGAATGGCAAATTTTTGCTTCAAGACATCGAAAGAAGAAAAGAAATTGCAACAACATCAAGTGTACATCTAAAGTAAGATTACGTGAGTAAATAATTATTTAGACTACAAAGCATCCTTGGAGAGGTCCATCCATTGTGAGCCTTTAAAAAAGTTTTTGTCGGTAAATCAAGTCCCGGTATATCATCTAGAATGGATTTTCTCAGTGAAGTGGTAAATTCCTGTCTTTCGGATTTTTCTTAGAATGGATAGTCCCTTCGCTAATATATATTAGAGTGATTGAGTTATTATATAACCAATTTGAAGGTTTAATTTAGCTTTTTGAGATTGTTCTGTTTATTTGCAAGCGTAATTATTCCGGGCAAGGCCGGGTCCTCTGCTAGTCTTTCTATATATATAAAGAAGGATGTTTGTTTGTTTGTTTGTGGGTTTGTTTCGGGGTTTGTTTGTTTCTTATGCAAATCTACAGTTTTCTTCCGATCTTGATGAAATTTTGCATACTTGACCTTCAAACCATGAGGAAGGTCACTGTCTACCTCAGATTTCGGAAAAATAATAATTATCTATAAAAATCGATATTCATGGTTATGGAAGGGCATAATAATTAGAAATATCTCATGACCAACAATGCAAGGTAAAGTTTGTGCAACAATAGGTATCAACAATGGTATCAGCACGTAATTTACAAACACTCTGCACGGACCAACCAATATATATCTCATGACCAACAATGAAAGAAAGAGTTTGTACAACAATAGGTATCAACAATGGTGTCAACACGCAATTCACACTACGCTCGGACAAGCAACTGATATCTCATGACCAATAATGTTTGTGCAACCATAGACCCGTCGTGTTCGCATCAACAATGGTCTCAATGCGCAATTCAGCAATAACAATGAGCACAAAGGTATTCAAAGAATTATAACAATGAACATAAAATGATGATGCAAAGACAGAACATTCGTTTCCAATTATTATTAATAATGGACAGTAATTAATATTTATTTATATAACTAATAATTATTGTATTCCAGGTTTGTTGTGTCTCATCCTTCTCTAAATATATATATCCGTTAACAATGAACAGGAAATGAATATAATAGACGATATAGATAGGGCAGTCTCTCTCGATGAGGCAAAGGAGGTACACGTTTCTTCCTTCAGCTCCCTAACAAGCGTTCAGACGATTGGGAAAAGTGTGTGTGTTTCTTTGTGTATGTGTGTGTATGTGTGTGTGTGTGTTTGTGTGTGTGTTTATCTACAAGCGTAATTATCCCGGGCAACGCCGGGACCTTTATATATATAAAGAAGGATGTTTGTCGTGTGGGTTTGTTTTTGGGTTTGTTTCTTATGTAAATCTACAGTTTTATTCCGATCTTGATGAAATTTTGGATAGTTGACCTTCAAAGCATGAGGAAGGTCACCGTCAACCTCAGATTTCGAAAAATAATAATCATTGATAAAAATCGATATTTATGGTTATGGCAAGGCATATTAATGAGAAATATCTCATGATCAACAATGTAAGGCAAAGTTTCTGCAACAATACTGATCAACAATGGTATCAACACGCAATTCACAAACACTCTGCACGGACCAACAATATATATCTCATGACCAACAATGCAAGGAAAAGTTTGTGCAATAATAAGTATCAACAATAGTATCAACACGCAATGCAGGTATCAACATTACATGTATCAACACGCAATGCAGGTATCAACATTACATGTATCAACAATATATTTCTCATGACCAGCAATGAAAGGCAGTTTGTGCAATATAGATAAGGTTCAATTTGTAACAATACATAAAATTCCTGTTATTCTGGCTTTTCTCAGAAATGAGAGTTCTTAGTACTTAACAATTTCTAGAAAATCTTTAAAAATGATCAGTAACTAGAGAGAATGCAGAGTTATCAAACTATTGACGAATGGAAAGACGACAGAGGAAGCGGTCCTTCAGCTCTGTGTTGTATTGAGCAAATGGTAAGTATGTCAATAGAAGAATCTACGACCACAAGAATACACAAAGAGATGAATGGCCACGTTTTGCTTCAGTACATCCAGAGTGGGAATTGCAACATCAAGGAGAATATCTAAAGTAAGATTACGTGACTAAGAAATTATTTAGGCTAACAGCTGCATACATGGAGAGGTCCGTCCATTGTGAGCATTTAAAAAATATTTTTCCTAATTTTCATTATGAATTTTTACTGTATGAATTCTAAGCGTTTTCATGAGTTTATTTTTAAGATATTGCAAAATTTAATCATGAAAACAGTCCGGGCCACGCCCGGGGTTATCACCTAGCTTATTTGGTAGCAAATCAGATCGAAACATTTCATAAAAAAATATTTTGACTAAATTCTGTGGGAATGTGCATATGTTGGAAACTCAAATGTTGATAATGCGATGATTGAACGATCGTTTCCAAGAATTATTATTATTGAGCATAAAATGATGATGAGATGACAGAACATTAGTAAGGAAGCGTCTGTTGATGAGGCAAATGAGTCACGCGTGTCTCCCTTGAGCTTCCTATCAAACGTCCAGATGGCTGGCAAAAATTTTATGTCTGGAAAGGAAAGAGAAAGAACGAGTATTGGTCAGAGAAACTCTGCAACTAAAACAGAAAACGCTCTATGGTTATTTGACACATCTAATCAACGGGAGTTTCGAATAGAGCAAGAGCTTCTACGTCAAGAGCAAGAAAAACTTGAGTCTAAAGTATCTGGTCCTGGTATGTCAACTAGAATTAATGTTTTTCGTATTTTTGGTAGAATGGATAGGGTCTTTGCTCTATATTGAAGTGAGTTATTATTTAACAAATTGGGAGTTATAAATTTAATTTTTTGACGTTGTTTAATTTAGAACGTGTATATTTTGGAAACTGAGACGCTGATAATGCGATGATTAAACGTTCGTTTCCAAGAATTATTAATAATGAGCATAGAATGATGATGCAGTGACTGGACATCAATAAGGCAGCGTCTATTGAAGAAACAATGGAATTATGCGTGTCTCCCTTGAGCTCCCAATCAAACGTTCAGACGACTGGCAAAAATTTATGTGTCTGGAAAGGTAAGAGAAAGAACGAGTATTGGTCAAAGAAACTCCGCAACTAAAATAGAAAAAGCGATATGGGCATTTGAAACATCAACAGGAGTTTCTTGAGTCTAAAGAATATGGTAATGCTCCGCAATGGCGAGGCAAGTCAAGAAGAGTTTTGATAAAGTCCTGGAATATCAACTAAAATTCCTGTTTTTCGTATTTTTCGTAGAATGGATAGTCCTTTTTCTCTGTGTTGTATTGGTTGAGTTATTATTTAACCAATTGGTAGTTATAATTTAATTTTTTGAGACTGTTCTGTTTAACTACAAGTGTAATTATCCCGGGAAACGCCGGGTACATTTGGTAGTCTATCTATATATATAAAGAAGGATGTTTGTGGGTTTGTCTGTGCGTCTGTGGGTCTGTGGGTCTGTGTGTATGTTTTTTATACAAATCTACGGTTTTATTCCGATCTTGATAAAATTTCGCATACATGACCTTCAAAGCATGAGGAAGGTCACTGTCTACCTCAGATTTCGGAAAAATAATAAATATCGATAAAAAATCGATATTCATGGTTATGGCAAGGCATATTAATGAGAAATATCTCATGACCAACAATGCAAACGCTCTGCATTGACCAACAATCAATATCTCATGACTAACAATGAAAGGAAAAGTTTGTGCAAGTGTAATTATCCCGGGCAACGCCGGGTACCTCTTCTAGTCTATCTATATATATAAAGAAGGATGTTTGTGGGTCTGTGGGTCTGTCTGTGGGTGGATCTGTGTGTACGTTTTTTATACAAATCTACAGTTTTATTCCGATCTTGATGAAATTTCGCATACATGACCTTCAAAGCATGAGGAAGGTCACTGTCTACTTCAGATTTCGAAAAAATAATAATTATTGATAAAAAATCGATATTCATGGTTATGGCAGGGCATATTAATGAGAAATATCGCATGACCAACAATGCAAGACAAAGTTTTTGCAACAATGGTATCAACACGCAATTCACAAACACACTGCATGGACCAACAATATATATCTCATGACCAACAATGCAAGACAAAGTTGGTACAACAATAGGTATCAACAATTGTATCAGCACGCAATTCACAAACACACTGCATGAACCAACAATATATATCTCATGACCAACAATGCAAGGAAAAGTTTGTGCAAGTGTAATTATCCCGGGCAACGCCGGGTACCTCTTCTAGTCTTCTATATATATAAAGAAGTATGTTTGTTTGTTTGTATGTTCGTTTATTTGTTTTTTTATACAAATCTACACTTTTTTTCCGATCTTGATAAAATTTCGCATACATGACCTTCAAAGCATGAGTAAGGTCACTGTCTACTTCAGATTTCAAAAATATAATAATTATTGATAAAAAATCGATATTCATGGTTATGGCAGGGCATATTAATGGGAAATATCTCATGACCAACAATGCAAGACAAAGTTTTTGCAACAATGGTATCAACACGCAATTCACAAACACTCTGCACGGACCAACAATATGTATCATATGGCACACAATGCAAATAAAAGTTTGTGCAACAATAGGTATCAACAATGGTGTCAACACGCAATGCACCAACACTATGCAAGGATCAACAATATATGTCTCATGACCAACAATGCAAGGCAAATTTTGTGCAATATAGAATTCAATGCATAGAATTCCTGTTATTTAGGTTTTACTTAGAAAAGATAATTCTTAGTACCTAAAAATTTCTTGAGAATCTTTAAAAATGGTCAGTAAATGGAGATAAAGAGTTAGCAGACTATTCAGAAAGAGTGAAAGACGATAGAGGAAGCACTCCTTTAGATCCGTGCTGTATTGAGCAAATGGTAAGCAAGTAATTAGAATAATTGGTGACCGCTAGAATACACAAAGTGATGAATGGCCAATTTTTGCTTCAAGACATCGAAAGAATAAAGGAAATTATAACAACATCAAGAGTACATCTAAAGTAAGATTACTTACTTACTTACTTTTCAAACTCGCTTATCCATTAGTGTCGCGGTGGCAGCAGCCCTATGGAGGATCTCCAGTGACCGCGATCTTCCGCTATAAGGCGCATGTCCTCGCTGGTAATATCCAAGTGGCTCGAACCCAGGTTCTCCATGTAGTCTAACCGCCTGGTTCTAGGCCTACCCCTTGGTCTCTTACCCACCGGCTTGGAAAATAACACTTGCCTAGGGAGACTAGTTTGCGGATCTGTATCATGTGGCCATAGCAGCAAAACTGAGATCTTTCATAGCGGAGAAGTAGCGGCTCAACTCCTAAAGTTTCCCTTATTGTGCTGCTGTACACTCTGTCTAGTAGGGTATCACCTGCCACACCTCTCAGAAATCTCATTTCGGCCACTTGTACCCGCGATCGCACTCTTCAGTCATTACGCAAGCCTCATGTCCCCAAGAATGGTGACAAAGACAGATCTGAAGACTGAGAACTTGGCTTTGTTACCCAGCTCGCGTTTCGTTACCACGGATCGCCACAGTTCACGTCTAACACAGCTTGCTGCACCGATCCTTGCATCCAATTCTTTCTCCTGCCATCCATCACTTGTGAATGCAATCGCGAGATACTTGAATTTCTTCACCTGTCTCAATGAGGCTCCCCTAACATGGAGAGCGCACTGAGCAGGCTGTCTTGAAAGGACCAGAACCTCGGGTTTAGCCACACTGATCTTCATCCTAGCTTCTTCGCATTTAATTGCAAACCGGTCTAGTGCATGCTGAAGGTTCGTGCGAGAAGACCCAAGGAGGACAAGGTTGTCAGCAAAGAGGAACGTCTCTACCTAGCAGTCGCCCACACAAACACGCTCATTGCTTCGGCTGCCCCTGTCTGTCCAGTCCATAAAGATAATGAACAAGAGGGGCGACAGCACGCCCCCTTGGCGGAGTCCAACACTCACAACGAATGGTCTTGACTTAATGCCTTTTATGCGGACACACATCTCAGAGCTTTCGTACATAGAAATGATTACAACCAGTAATTGCCCATCCACTCCATACTCTTGCAACACTTGCCAGAGCTTCTCCCGAGGAACTCTGTCATATGCTTTTTCGAAGTCCACAAACCAAGCGTAGAACTCTTTTGCATACTCCCAAGATTTTTCAAAGATTTGCCTTAGAGCAAAGATGTGATCTGTCGTGCTTCGGCCAGGTCGGAAACCACATTGCTCCCCTGACAGTTTGGAGTCGATTATTTTCCGACTTCTCTTCTCCAGACACTTATAGTACACTTTCCCAGGAAAGCTGAGCAAAGAGATGCCTCGATAGTTGTTGCAATCTCTCTGATCTCCCTTTTTGAAGATAGGGATCGCAATACCTGTCTGCCATTACATAGGGGCCTGTCCAGATATCCAAGCAACCTGACACACTCGAGTCAGCCACAGAATACCATCCTGATTTAACGCCTTTAACATCTCGGACAGGATTTCATCATCACCTGCAGCTTTGCCAGTCTTCAGGGACTTATCTGTCCATCTGATTTTTGTTTCAGTGATACTACCGTGACTATTCATTGCTCCAAGATGCACCTCATATGCCTCAGTTGTTGTTGTCACTGGATTAAGAAGAGATGCAAAGTATTGCTTCCATCTATGCAATACGCTCTCCTCCGTTTTCAGAAGCCTCTCATCTGAACTCTTAATAGTTTGTGATGAAAGATTTCTTTCCATGGATGCGGCGCATAGTCTGCCAGAACAGCTTGTTTGCGAACCATAGTCTGCCTCTAATTTCTCCCTGAACTTCTCCCAGGCCTTGGCTTTAGTTATTGATACTGTGTTTGCTGCTTGTTTTAGCGCCTCAGTGTACCGCACTCGACTCAAAGTGACTTATTGTAAGCCATAGCAAGCAGGCTTCCTTCTTTGCCTTGACAGCTTCTTGGACTTCACCGTTCTACCATGCCATCTTTTTTCACTGCCCTGCGCCACACTTAGTCGCTTACGACCACAGCCCAATGCAGCCGATTTAATCATAGCAGTTTTAAACAACTACCACTCCTCTTTAACAGTACCACGATCACTGGGTAGTTCTTTGAAACTAGAAGATATGTTATCTGCAAAGGTCTTCCTCACAGCTCTATCCTCCAATGCCTCCCATTTGATCCGCCAAGTTTGTCTGAACCTAGTATTTCGCTTGGTTGGCATGGATTCAGAGAATTGCAAAGTGCAGACAACAAGGTGGTGATCAGTTGATAGTTTTGCTCTTCTTCTCACACGAATATCCAACAATGATCGAAATAATTTGGCTGAAACAATTACAAAATCAATCACTGACTTCTGGTCCATTGCATCCCTGTACCAGGTATACTTATGGACATCCCTGTGCTGGAAGAAAGTATATGTGATGGAAAGTCCATTGTTGCAACAGAGATTCAACATGCACCTCCCATTCGCATTTAAATCGGTATCACCATCACGCCTTTACACGTTTGGTCTTCAGCCCCTACGTGTGCATTGAAGTCACCTATCAGGATGACAGAATCTACACTCCCTCTCCTGCTAAAAGCAGCATCAACTTCATCTAGAAAATGTGGGTAATATGTCGGAGCATATGCAAAGAATAGAGAGAGAGACCGTTTCCCTATCTGAAGCCTCAGGAGACACAGTCTTCCACCTAAGGGGGTCCAATCTGCAACATAATCTGCCAGCTGGGGACTTGTGAGTATCCCCACTTCCGCCTGGGCAGTCATGTTAGGGTCGACACCAGAGTAGAAAAGCTTCCACCTTCCTTGTAAGTCCACAGTTCCAGAACCCAAATGTTTCGTAGAGGTAATACCTATGATATCCACTCGATACCGTTTGGCTTACTCTACTAATTCTGACTCCTTTCCTGTCATGGAGAATACTTTCCAACTGCCAATTGACAGCACCCGATCCCGTTCTCCTCCTGTGTAAAGGCATGCGGTGCCCCCGACCATTTCCCCAAGCGCAAAGCGAGTGCACTGGTGGGGCTTTTTGGAGGCATTGCCCTGAGATAACGAGAGCCTCTGCCTAACTCCCAAACGCGGGTGACTTTAACAAGCGCCTCACCCGATGCAGTATGAATTCTCTCATTCGTCGACATCATGAGATATATGTTTGTTTGGATACTCTTCGTCTCACTTCTCAACCATGAGCTTTCTGGTAAGGGTGACCCTGAAGTAGCCATGCTACCACCAGCAGAGCTCACAGATTTCCTGAAGCACCCAAACCCCTGACCCACGGTAAGGGGGCATCCACTCAGGGGCAAAAGTAAGATTACATGAGTAAAATATTATTTAGACTAGAAGACATACTTGGAGAAGTCCATCCATTGTGAGCCTTTAAAAAAGTTTTTTTCGGTAAATTAAGTCCCGGCGTATCACCTAGAATGCATTTTTTCAGGGAAGAGGTAAATTCTTGTCTTTCGTATTTTTCTTAGAATGGCTAGTCCCTTCCCTCTATATTGTTGTGATTGAGTTAATATTTAACCAATTTGGAGGTTTAATTTAGCTTTTTGAGTTTGTTCTCTTTACCTAAAAGCGTAATTATCCCGGGCAACGCCGGGTCGTCTGCTAGTATTTAATAATTCAAAAAGAAAAACGATGACAATTTTTGGTAAACAAATTTAAACGCATTAAAAATTTCAATCTGAATTCATGTCATGTTAGACATTGGAGCAGACCTACTTCTGGCGAGATATTCAATACGAGTTGTTAAGTCTACTAGCAGTAGACTACCATCTCAAAAATTTTTAGAGAAGAGTAAATTTTCTTAAATAATACCAGTACCTAAATTTGCATTGGCATAGCCAAGCGCGCAAACTAATCCCCACCCCACACCCCCAAATAAGTAAAGCAAACGAATTTTTCAGTTCGCAGGGGAAATTTATTACCCAAAAAATTATACTTGGGGGGTGGGGGGGCGTTAACTTTGAATTCTTAAATGTGCACTAAGAAATTTTTGAATTTTAAAAATTCAGACTTCGGATACTTAAAGACCATCAAAAAGTAGAATAGGAATATCTGCAAGACCCACTCTCTATCTCTTTGTCTTCATCGATAAAATTAGACTCAAAATTTTAAAAGTTCTGCACTTTCAGGGCATCTATCTCCTAAACGGTTTGATTATTTGAAAAAGCACAAAGTATACAGTGTTTCTCGAATATTGTGTGTAGGATTTCAAGAATGAGTAATTAGCCAGTTTTAGAATTTAGAATTTATTCGCGTTAATTATGCAAATTTAAAAATTTATTCACGTTAGCATTTTTTATGGGATCTTAAGTTTAGCATTTTTGAAAGACTTAGAACGGATTCAGAGATAGTAAAGAATTAAATAATAAATAATATTTTAAATGTTTTTTCTTTGCTCGATTTCAAGAGGCCCTTAAATGTTGCCAGATTTGCTGTCAATAGCAAGGGGATTGTCAAGGATTCAATTTACACCTTATAGAATAGGGTTGGGTTGACTTTTGTTCAAGGACCCAAGAGTATTAGCAGAGTTGGAAAAGTTATTAGGATCGAATTCGAGATGGGATGTAGGACGGTAAAATGTTTTTAAGAACAAACAAAGAGCGAACCTTGAACGATGAAGATAGCCAGATGTGATTAATTATCACGTGAGTTATAAATTTTAAAAAAATTGAGAAATGTTACCAGGTTCTTGATTGGTAGAAGAATCAGCTTTTGGTGGTTGTCTAGCGTGTATGCGATCGTTTGATTGGTTAAGGAAACTGGATCTGTTTAGTCAGTAGTTCCAGAGAAAAGAATCATTAGTAGAAACGTGTGTGCGGTTCGCCTACTCATTTAAATTTTATACTTGAATTCGGCCTCTGTCAAAACTAAAAATGATTTCAGATAAGAAATTTCAAATCAGTATCTTAGTTTCAGATAAATTTCTAGTTCGTTTTCTTTAATGTTCACACCGCGTTAAACCTTTACTTTAGCTCAATGTCGAGGTATTTTTATGCGTTAACCACCTAGCTGAGAACTAGCTCTATCAATTTTCATAGTTAAGAAAGTTAATATTAGCTTGAGAGAGAAAAACCATCCCCGAACGGTACATAATTTCATCTTGGAAGAAAGAGCCTAGCAGAGAAGCCTTCCAGTCACTTCTGAAGAGGAGTCCACCCCCTCCAGATGTTTCGACGGAGCCAGAGAGCGAGTACCACACCCAAGAGCGGATAGATTGAGAAGACACGATAAAAAGCCCATTTCCAAGTCAATGTCTCAGTGGCCATTCTAGTCACATTTTTCTTTCTTAAATTTTCTATTCACCTAAAATGAGAACGGAACATTCTTATTCATAAAATTCTAGTAGGAAGGACAATTGCACTTTAGAGTCAACTTACAATTCATTTCTTACAAGATTTAATTCTACCAACCATTTAAGCTTTAGTTGAATCAGTCTGATCATTTTGTTACCTTACATTAAGTCTTGCCATTAGTTATAATGTTGCCAGAAATTTGAGTATCTAAGTTAAGTTCAGTCAGAGGAAATTATTTCTTTACTCTTAAGTCATTTGATCCGAAGTTCCAGAGAACAATTGATTCTATATTTCTATATTTTAATTATTTTTATTAAAGAGTTAAGACTTACAAGTCACTCGAGAATATTTTTAAATCTATAAATTTGATTGCTTGAATTTCCAAAACCTATTCTTTTCCTAAAGAATTATAGTTACATTCATTATAATTATCTTAAGTCAATTCCGAATCTCTTTCATTTAATTCTGACCACTTATTATTCATTCGACCACTTATTTCCATAATTATCCTCAGAAACTTCACATAAAACCAATATACCTCCCCTCGCAAAAAAGCCTCGCTCTGAAGCTGTATCATTACCTGAAATCCTCTGGGGTGGGGGTCTTGCATCTTTGCAGCATCTTCCACTGATGACGCGGGACAGATCGAGTCAATTCCGGTAAGCCCAACTTCTCAAATGGCAACTAGAAAACTCAGTGAAAATCATGAACTGGAACATAGAAAATACCTGTTTCCCATGATCATTTTGTATAAAAGGAAATGGTTTAGTTAATTTGGTTAGTTCAAGTTAATAGAGACTTTTTGCAACCTCAAACGATATGCAAAATACGAAAGGCGAAATGCGATAGATAGCATTTTGGTCATGTGACTGCCATGTACCGTTTGGTCATGACAGATTTTGTTGAACGAAATACGAAAATTCTAAAAAATTTCGTTGCCACCTTTGGTAACCAAATTTGTCGTCGCGCATGTGCGCTGCGCACAACCTTCACGATCTGACATCAAGTTCCTCGCATTAAGCAACATGGCGTCCATCGAGGAAACTGCTTCACAGTTATATTTAGATATACTGTATAACAGAATATAATAGCTTTAAATTTTAATAGTACTTACTTTTCCTTGCTGCCATGATGCTGAGAATCAGATATCAGAGTGAGCTGAGCAGTGTAAAAATAAAATTTGATGTTGGCAATCTGGAATTTCTCTTTTAGGCATTTCTTATTTCGCGTGTGCAAAAACTCTCAAAACGAAATACGAAAGGAGAAAGACGAAATGTGACCTTTTGGATTTCGCCTTTCGTATTTTGCATATTGTTTCAGGTTGCAAAAAGTCTCTAATAGTTAAATGCTAAATAAACAAATCGCAATAGAAAATAAATACGTGAAGGGTACTCAAAATATTGTAACTTAATTTTTCATAAGATTACTTACATATATAATCATGTTTAATAGGCCTTCTAGAAGATTTGTGCACAACATTGAAAGTTTCTTATCACACAGTTCAAAGTTCTTAACACATTCTAATCAGTTCTCAATCAATACACAGTTCACTCTTTATAACTTAATGAAAGTTCATTGCCTTAATCGTTTCAAACTTAATAAAAGTTCAAACACAACACAAAGTTCACTGAAATTCATGGAATACTGAAATTCAATACTATTTTAGAAAACACAAAACAACCTATCACTCAAAAAATATTTCAAGTACTTGATAGTTTGTGGCAGAAACTTGCTTCTACATGGTGGAGATAAAGTTCTGAAGCAGTATGCTCACGTCGGCATCATCTCTTTTGCTTTGGATCTCCATTAACATATTAGAATGCGGAATTGCTCCAAAGTGACAGTCACTGGCATCATCTGTGACGAGGGGGGGGGGGGGCTGAATTCCTCAACGTCAGCAGGTGTCTGGTGTCGGGTGCCTTCAGAGGTTTCCTCTTGGTTCCAGGGATGGTTTCCTGAAAGCCAACTCATTCCAATTGTCTCGGCCAATTTAAAAATTTTTATTTAAAGAATAGAAAAGAATAGAGAATAAATGGAATAAATGTTGGATTCCCAATATGTAATGTTGAATTATATGTAAACCCTTATAAATGTTTGTTATAAAGAATTCAATAAAGAAAAAATGAATAATGGAATGATGTATAAAATATAAATGTAATATAAGCATACAAAATGTAAGAAAACTCATAACATGTGTTTACATATCATGGACAATATTATATTTCTTCAGAAGAAAAAGCTATTGGACCTCGCTCTCTAAGATTCATAGGGGTTTCCTTGACAAGAGGACGTGGAGTTCCGCCTAAAATTTCCAATTCTAAATCTCCTTCAGGAATAGTGTCATCATTGGTGGGTGTGCATTTAAATGTAGAAATTAAGGATTGAATCTTGTCTCTACAAAAACATTTGAAAATTAGGAAAATGGTTACGAACAAAATTAATAAAGATACGAAGATACTCACGATCATCCAAGTAGAGAAAAAAAGATTCGGAAATTATATTTGCATCAAGGGTGTCGTCCAAATCTCGAGCTTTCTGCTGGAGAAGGTGAAGGGACATCCCGTCAGTCTATAAGGATGATTTAGCTTCTTGTTGGGTAATCATTTCCAACACACAAGGATTTTTATTAAGAAAATCTAAATCAGAGGCATTAACAAAGTGCGAAATTTCAGGTACAATCAACGAATTTGCTTTAAAAGGACTTTTTTCAATTCGACCTTTAACGAATGGAGGTAAGAGAAAACCCTTACCAAGACCTGTACATGCACGATTTAATTAAAATACTCCGTTTCCTTCAAGTTTTACTAAATTGGCTATCCTGGAACTTGACTTTAATAAAGCAGGGCATCTAATAGTTAGAGTAGTGCAGCTGGGGACACTATTTAATACTTACAAGTGTGTCTTCTGTAATTTCATCAACTATATGAAAGGTAACAAGAACCTTATTGCTAAGTGCTGTCACCTCGTTCACCAAATTTAAAAAAATATATATAAATTTTTTCTAAAAGAGTAGTTTCTTTATATTTTTAGAAATAAATTTCGTATTCCCAGGCACAACTACTAGTAACCACAGACATTTAAAAATTACGCAGTCGCTAGCTTAATATATAAACCACATTATTCCTTAAAGCATTTAAAAAAATTTTATGAACTGAGAAGCTGGACATTCAAACACCTAATTAAATTATAACATCACAGGGAAGCCATGATAGAGGGGGGGGGGTCCAAGAACTTTAGTCGACAACGCTATCTCTATACATGACCTCTTATCAATATGAAATCTAAATCACTCGGCTCGAAAATAAAATTTTCATTTCACAATTTTATTCGTAACATCAATAGATCGCTGCTATATCCGTCATCATTAGTGATCGGAAAACAAACGTCTATAAAACTTTTTAAAGAAAAAGAAACGTGAGAATTTACTACCATATTAAATTAATATCTTTCGATATTATATTTTTTATAAACATCTAATACAACTTTTATATTAAAAGATTAAAGAAAGACAATATTTGAATTATTTAGAATTGAACATTAGAAAAAGTTATTTATTTAGAATTTATTCTGGAAACTTTTATTTATTTTCCTGTTTTATTAATTTATTATTTTAAAATTTATCTCCCCAACAAAGAAGTAAACGTGTTTCTCGAAGGGGATTAAGAAAAGAGGGGTAGCGGTTCAGTCCTATTGTTCAGGAATAGGGGTGAGGAAGTAGTTATTCCTCTTGCCTTATCTGGGTCATTTCAATTCTAATAAACAATCGAAAACTTCTAACGATTTAAAACTGATAACTTGTTTGAAACTGCTGGTGGATACGTGGATAATATTTTTCCCAGTGTTTTTAATATAAACATTAAACAAATTTTATGAAAAACATCCTGCTGTTCCTGCTTAGGATAATTAATTCATTTGCGGGAAATTATGTGGTGGTTGAAACATAATTGCCTTAATCTTCTTGAACCGGGAACTTCCATTTCTGGCCTCGGTATCAGAATTGGCCATTGGATGCACGCAACTCGAAATTTAAAACTCAATAACGTTAAAACGTTTAACACTTTATCTCCAATTATTTTTACATATAATATAGAAACCTTCCTTTAAATTATCTGTTTAATATTAGGCACATGTACACATTAGAAGTTTAATAAAAAAATATTTATAACATGCTGCTTTCATAATGAAGAGCATTGCAACTCGACAAAATAGCGATGTATATTTCATCTTGTAAATAAATCTCTTATGCAGCTACATATCTCAAACTGCTTGTATATTTTAACCCCTACATTTATATTCTAGCAATAGGCAAAAATAACTATCAGAATGTAATAAAAAAATGACATTTAGACTTACCTAGAGCACTGGAGCAAAAATGGAGAAAATTTTCATATGTCGTGCCCACTGACACCTCCATTACACAATACCACAGTCCAGAACAGGAAAAAACAATTTAAAACACAGAAGAAGATACTCCTGCTTTCGATGTCTTAATTATTTTTAAATGGAATTAGAAAATATTATAGTATTTCAATAAAAATCTGAGCCCTTGCAATCGCCTCCCCCCTGTCGCTATGGCACTTTTGGCTGCGCCATTGCATTACGTCATCAACCTCGCTAAGAAAAAAAGGAGATGTGAGCTTCACATCGTTGCTCGTAATAGGGGGGAGCCAGTCACGTGGGCAACGCACGCAATAGCTGTTTGATGCTAACAAATGACGTGTTTACGTTAGCGAGCTCAAATAACAATTTGACATAAATTCAAATGAAAATTCATAGAAAAGTAACTTACAAACGTATTTTAAAAATTTTTTCACCATTCTATCATGAATAAAATTCCTACATTGTGACTATTTTCTTTTTTTGTGAACTTTCATGTATAAATTCTGAAAAAATTTTGAAACTGCGTATTTCATTTCTGTGACATTATTTAACAATTTCTATTATTTTTTCAAAAAAGTGAAATAAATTATGTGAAAATAAAATACATGCTATAAACCAACAAACATCTCCGATTTATTACAAAAATTTTTGATCCAAAGAGATCATTTATTACTTTACAAAAAAAAATTTCCCGCGTTATCACAGTAATCACTTTTTCCTTCAAAAAATAGCATGGCGTAAGACGTATAATTTAAATGAAATGTGAACAAAGAAAATAATGGATTCCATGTGTGGATGCAAAGACGTTTGAAATACAAGGTAAGACAATACTTATTTAGAATCAGAATTTTATAATGTAATTTGTGGAATAGTTAGAATTTTATTTTGGACTTTAAAATACTTTTATCGTTAACTTAGCTTCCTTCAGACAGTTTTATTCATCAAGTGGTGTACGATCTTGGTCATTGGGAAGGTCGTCTCGGCAATGAGAAGCTCGCAGCAGTGGCGACTCATGCCTCGACTCCCGGGGCATGATGTCTTCGGCCTTCACGCGTCATAGTCCGTGGGAGGAAGTCCGGCATCAGTCATTCGACACCCAATGCTTTCATTGGCTGCCGCTTTGGTAGGAAGTAAGTGATCATTTATATTTCTTAATTGGATGAGAAATTAAAAATTAATGAACAGCGATCCGAAAATTAAATAATTGCCTTTGTCTTTTGGGTCGTTCTGTAGAAAGAAAATCCTGGCTTTGAAACGGATTTGGAGAAACATGAAGACATTATGTTTCTGGGATGGCTTTATGGACTAGATTAAAAAACAAGAACTATGATAATTCACCATATTTCTAATTTTTTATAACCTCAGAAATGAAAAGGTTTTTTGAAGAAAATGAATGGTTTAACTTCTGTCGTGACGTGGTTATTGACAATAACAACCTAAAAGTAGGTTTATACTTTATACTTGAATTTCTCCTTACGAGCTTCCTGAGAAAGGGAGGGGAATTATGGGCTTTGGACATAATTTAGTTCCTTTATTTAAAAAAAATTATTTTTATAAATTGAACTGACTTTCGATTGACTGTTTCCTATTTATTTCGTAGTAACCCTTTATAAGAGAATTAATTGGATATTTTCTGAAAGATTAGACATTAACTGGTTTGGAATATAAATATAGAATTGCTATAATGACTGATTAGAATGAATATACATTAGACGTGACTGATGAACTCCAGGAGGGGGCGGCTCGAGTTCCACTTCCAACCTAGGCTCATATTTCGTCAGAACGGGGTAGCTCGCTCTTGTCTCTTTCACTATAATGAGAGTTGAGGAGGGGGCGACTTCCAAAGTCATCTCTCCTACAACGACTTCAGTCCGCACTTAATTCTAAAGGCATGCATGTCGGATGGGACTAAATTTCTTTGCATTTAATAACAGCGAGGCCTCTTTATCACACAGCATACAATATTTGATAACTGAACTAGAAAGAAATTTTAATTCATAACCTGGGGCACAGGTAATCACAATTAAAGTGGATTACTCTAACCTGCGTGTAACCTTAACAACTCACAGCATTTCTGCTGCTACGTGGTTACGCTTCATGGGGAATTCATTTGAATTCCATCGGAAAAAAAGGGAATGTCCGCTTTTAACCGTAATCTTAAGAAATATCCTTTACTGGCAACATATGCTCTAGGATACTGTCTGGTGCCTTTTTTTTATACAAGCACTTTAGTCTTGCTAAGATTGCTGCCTACATAAATGGTGCTTGAAAGATAGAATTATGAAATTTAATTATATAAATAACCTTCTCACTAGGAGGTGTTTTACGGGGACTTTAAAACCATCAGAAATATATCATTTTACTTGGCTTCTCAAGAATTTACTCATTTGGTAGGTCCATCATTAGTGGTCTACACCGAGCAAACTTGTAAAAACATTGGTTTATTTGAATCAAAGGGTACGTAAATTGTAACTCTTTTTAATTGACATAAAGAGAAAAATTAAATGACTATGATTGAATAAATAAAAGACATAAATGTTTAAAATGATTGTTCTTCTAGGGTTTCAAACAGGTAAGTAAAGATTTTTAAATGAATTATTTCAGAAAGGAGGGATCACTTAGGGCTTTTTATTAAAACTATTAAGCTGAACGAAAGCCTCATACGAATGATACGGCACTATGGGTCAAAAGTATGACTGAAAGTTCTTATTTATTACTCTATTGTTGCAAATTTCCAAAATGACAATAAGGTCTTTTTATAATGCATCATTACTCAAGACGTTCAAGTGTTGGGTTTGTGTCTAGCATAAACGTTTTCCTAACTCAGTGGTACTGCAGAAAGTGGTTCTCAGTATTCTAATTAAGAACTGTTTGATTAATTGTGTCTATAAATCACTTGATAATTTACCACTTTAGTATGGAAGAATTGAACCTTGCTACCATGCAGAAACACTACTCAGTATGTACAGAGAGTTGTTGATATCTGCCCATTGGGTAACTAACCGAATTGCGGATCCTTATTTTATGTTTTTTGACAATAAAGTTAATTTCGAAACTAAAGTAAGCAATATAATACACTATTGTTAGCATTTTGTGCTAATATTGAAACAATGGGTCCACAGTGTATCCCCTTTTTTACGAGGTGATTTTTCAGACGCCTTATATCATATCAAAGGCCACAAGGTGATATAAGATAGACAGTAATTTTAATAAGAAAAAAAGGAAGTCCCGAAAGTCCCTCTCCCTCAAAGAAACCCTTTTAGAACTTAGAATAAAATGAATAAAATCAAGAATAGACTTTTAGGCCATATTTAACCCTTATGGGAATAATTGATATTAGAAATTCTTAGGAAAGTGTAAATTAAATTATATAGTATTTTTTATATTTTATGCCTGTAGATTAAGTAAATAGTAACCCTCCGAGTTATTTTTTAACTATGTATAGAACTTTCTCTAACTAGCCCATGAGGAACTGATAAGTCACGTTGGAAGCATTAAATTGTTTATGAGTAAGAGCTGGTGAGATGGAAAGAGTGTCCATCAGGATGGGGACTTCTGAGGCTTCGCCGGCGTTCATCAAACAAGTGTTTTCATTCATGGGACGCTCTTCTCTTTCCATGGCTTTATCTTCTGCACTTGAGTTGAAGACAACATTAACGTCATCATTCTGGGAGTTACTCTCCAATACTCCAGTTGTTCTCTTATCTTGTATGGACGGTAATACCCATGGTACCTCGGTTGCACTTCCTTGTGAACACAGCATATAAGGATGGGAGGGGGGTGCATTCTCTGCTCTCCCAGCCTCATTGTTTCCTCGTGGAGCGGATGGCTGCCTCTCAGGCTCTACGATCGGTTTGTCTCTGGGCATTGCGGGGGGCAGTAGGAAAACTTCTTCCTAGGGACGAATCGACAGCACCTTCGGTTCGGGCAGCGCGGCTTCTTTAGCTCGGGCTCGTGTTTCCCGGTGACGGGGTTCCTGTGGCAGGTTTCCTACCTTAAGCTTCATCCGATTTCCAGAACGACTTTAGTTTTGTTTGTCTTCACGAGTTTGATCAAAATTTAACTGGAGAGTACTGGTCAATGATATGGTACGCCCCTCATAAGTAGGGTGCAATTTCTTCACTAATCCCGGTTTAATTTGAGGGATTGCTGAATATACAAGGTCAACCTTAAATGAATAGGGCTTATAGCATCTATAGTGGTATTCCTTTCTCTTCTTATCCTGTTCTTCTCTGAATTTTTCTGCTAAGTCGAACATATACCAGATGTGGGCTTCAATTTCGCATTCATAATTCTTGTCAATGCCATAATATGACCTTCTCGGTGTGGTGATGATGTCACCAGGGAGGATGGGATCTCTCCCGTAGAATAACAGAAAAAGGCTTTCGCCTAAAGAAGAATGTCGACTCGTGTTATATGCGAATATACAGAACAATAGCCACTCCGGCCAGACTCTTTGACTTCTCTAAGCGTAATGACGTATCATCTGAATGAGACTTTTATTCATTCGTTCGACTATTCTGTTTTCAGTGGGATGTCAGGCTGTGGTGAACAGTTTTTTAATATCCAAAACTTTGCAGACTTCCTATAGAAGTTCAGAAGTAACGTTAGACCCTTGGTCGGTCAATCGTTGGATTGGAATAGAATGACTATTAAAAACACTGGTGACTAATGCCTTAGCCACTGTATTCGCAGTTTGGTCCCTAAGAGGAACGGCTTCCGTATATCTGGAATAATGGTCTGTAACCACTAAAATATACTTATAACCTTCATATGAGGTTGTAAAGGGACCCAAAATGTCGGCGGCAATACGGTAAAATGGGTGTTTTACTGGTGGAAAACTTTGTAATGGTTGTTCTTTGCGCTTGGGTCGAGCTGCATGAAGCTGACAACTTTCATATTCAGCATAATATTTCTGAATATCAGAATGCATGGTTGGCCAAAAATATTGTATGTCAATCTTAACTCGCATCTTCTTGGATCTTATGTGACCACTGGATGGAATGTCGTGGTACAAATACAGCACGTGGTTCCTTAAACTTTTCGGAATAACAACCTGTTCCCATATCTCCTTTCCATCTTGAGATTTTTTTATGTGATACAATATGTCTTCATCATCCATAGTTCCATGAAAAAGTTCTCTTCTTTTTCCGGCCAATCACACGGGAGAGGTATCACACATGTGCCCTTGAAATACTCTCTAATCCCTCTCCTCTCTTCCTCTAGTTCTAGTTCTCAAGCTATCTCTTGTTTACATAACAGCAGCTTGTAATCTGCTATTGCAGAAATGGGAACTCTTGAGAGGCCATCGGTATTTGTGTTTTCGATGCCAGGCTTATCTACAATCTCGAAATTATATTCGGATAAAGCAAACGCCCATAAAGTTTCGAAGCAGGGTCTCTCAAATTAAATAACCATGAAAGAGGATGATGATCAGTTTGCAATGTGAATTCATCGTCATACAAATGGACTCTAAATTGCTTAATGGCATTCCTAAACATACTTTTTTCGATTACTGAGTAATTAGTTCACTCTTTTTTAATAAACGACTACAATAAGCAATAGGGTGTTTCTTTCCTTCGAAGCACTGTGATAAAACTGCACCTAACGCATGAGCTCGCATCTGTGGCGACTATAAAAGGTTTATAAAATCAGGACTTTTTAAACTTGGAGCTGTAATTAAGAGTTGCTTAAGGGTAAGGAATGCTTTGTCTACATCATCATACCAATGAAAAGGTGGGTCTAATTTAGTTAAATCAGTTAATGGCTTTGCAATCACACTGAATGATCTCGCATGCCTTCGGTAATAATTTTCCAATCCTAGAAAAGATTGAATGTCTTTGACAATTTTGGGCCTTGGAAAATTTTTTACAGCTGTGATTTTTTCAGGATCAGGAGCATTGCCAAGTTCAGATATGACATGCCCTAAAATTTTAACTTCATTATTGAGAAATTGACACTTACGAGGTTTAAGCTTGAGATTTGCTTCATTCAATCTGATAAACAATATCTTTAAACTGTTTAAATGTTAAGTAAATGTTTCATTGAATGTAATGAAATCGTCTTAGTAACAAAGAATACGGTCCTGTAGGCCTCGGACTATGAAATAAGCGGCTCTTTGCAATAGCGCTGGTGAATTGTTTAAACTCATAGGCAATCGCTTAAACTGAAATTTGGCGTTAGGGGTACTAGACAATGTCTTTTCGGAATCTTGATTTCAAGTTGAAAATACCCTTGATTCGCATCTAATACACTGAAATATTTCGCCTTTCCTAGCTGACTCAATGTCTCATTCACAATGGGTATAGGGAACGAGTCAACAGTTGTAACCTTGTTCAATTTACGATAGTTTACCAGGAATTGCTAACACCCATTTTTTTTCGTTACTAATAAAGCTAGTGCATTCCAGGGCCTAGAACTGGGTTCAATGACCGGATGTTTTAACAAGTTATCTATCATCTCCTTCATGATACCTCGATGCGAATAAAGAATTCTGTAAGGGGGCTGAGCTACAGGGGGGGAGGGATGAGCCAGTATCAATCTTATAGTGTTCAATCTTACAACATCCCAGGTCCCATTCATGGTGCGAGAATGCTCCTTCAAATTCATACAACAATTTCTCCAATGGTATTCTTTTGTCAAGGGTTAAATGATCCAAATGGAATAAATTTAGAAATTTTTTCTTTATCTATTTTAACTTCCTTTCTCTCCTCAATAGTCGTACTCAGTTCCACCCTTTCTTCTTCTGCCTCATTTAAATTTCCAATAATTTTATTTGCCTCTAAAATTAACGTTCTCCCAGAATAATTCAATAAACGAAAAGGAATGGTATCATTTTGCGAAATCTTAACTTCTTCTTTTGTTTCTTTTCCTACGCCATTTAACGCATAATCCTCCAATCCCCATCTCTTTTTAATCTCTTCCTCCTCTTTAGCCATTGGGATTCGTAGATTCATTGTATTGTTTGATCTCACTAGCTAACACAAATGACTGGCGGGGGTGCTTGCTTTGGAAGTGGTGGAGGAGCAAGTACCCTTGGTATTAACTGGCCCTGGGGCTGACCCTGTGTTTGTGCCATGTTCAAAATTTAGAATTTACGTGAAATATTCTCTTATCTGCCTGAGCAATCTAAATTTAGGTACCTTGTTTCCCGTCCTTGGGCTTATTTGATAATTTTACTTCATTCTACCTAAATTTGTCTTATGAATACTTAATTTATGCAAAACGTGTAAATGATGTAATTTATGCTTACGCAAATGACTCTTTTGAAGATTCTAATGGGTTCATGTTTTAATAAATTTTTCCAATCTTAAAATATCAAATAGTGCAAGTATTTTAATGGTACTTTATTTTTTCGCACTGCTTTTATAAAGAAATGACGCTACAATATCCTGTCCAACTGCGCCATTTTTATGTGACGTTCCGAGGGATAATTATGGAAATAAGGGGTCGAATGAATAATTAATTATTTATAAAGGACTGCACCAGTGGATTACACTTTCCACAAAGTGCTTATGACAATTTTAAAGTTTATCCCATTCACACAAACTAGATTCTTCCCACTTAAACAGGCCCGGCCAAGTAAGGAGAAAATTAAAGTACTCAAGGCAGCTTTTTAACATATAAAATAGAATATTTATTTGGAACATTCAACAATTGTATAAAACAGAATTTGAGGTAAATAGAAATAAAATTTAATCAATGATGTGTAAAACAATGTATCAATTAGATATCAATTTAAAGAATAAAATCTTTGGAATAATTCAATTTGATAAAAAAAGACTTTATATTTAATTGTATTAAACAAATAATTTGTATTTCAGAAATAAATGGAAGAGTTTCGGAATTGACTTAAGATAATTGTAATGAATGTAATTATAATTCTTAAAGACAAGAATAGATTTTGGAATTTCAAACAATCAAATTTATAGATTTAAAAATATTCTTGAGCGACTTGTAAGTCTTAACTCTTTAATAAAAATAATTAAAATATAGAAATATAGAATCAATTGTTCTCTGGAACTTCGGATCAAATGATTTAAGAGTAAAGAAATAATTTCCTCTGACTGAACTTAACTTAGATACTCAAATTTCTGGCAACATTATAACTAATGGCAAGACTTAATGTAAGGTAACAAAATGATCAGACTGATTCAACTAAAGCTTAAATGGGTGGTAGAATTAAATCTTGTCAGAAATGAATTGTAACTTGACTCTAAAGTGTAATTGTCCTTCCCACTAGAATTTTATGAACAAGAATGTTCCGTTCTCATTTTAAGTGAATAGAAATTGTAAGAAAGAAAAATGTGACTAGAATGGCCGCTGAGACATTGACTTAGAAATGGGCTTTTTATCGTGTCTTCTCAATCTGTCCGCTCTTGGATGTGGTACTCGCTCTTTGGCTCTGTCGAAACATATGGAGGGGGTGGACTCCTCTTCAGAAGTGACTGGAAGGCTTCTCTGCTAGGCTCTTTCTTCCAAGATGAAATTATGTACCGTTCGGGGCTGGTTTTTCTCTCTCAAGCTAATATTAACTTTCTTAACTATGAAAATTGATAGAGCTAGTTCTCATCTTGGTGGTTAACACATAAAAATACCTCGACATCGAGCTAAAGTAAAGGTTTAACGTGGTGTGAACATTAAAGAAAACGAACTAGAAATTAATCTGAAACTAAGATACTGATTTGAAAATTCCTATCTGAGATCATTTTTAATTTTGACAGAGGCCGAATTCAAGTATAAAATTTAAATGAGTAGGCAAACCGCACACACGTTTCTACTAATGATTCTTTTCTCTGGAACTACTGACTAAACAGATCCAGTTTCCTTAACAAATCAAACGTTCGCATGCACGCTAGACAACCACCAAAAGCTGATTCTTCTACCAATCAAGAACCTGGTAACATTTCTCAATTTGTTTAAAATTTATAACTCACGTGACAATTAATCACATCTGGCCATCTTCATCGTTCAAGGTTCGCTCTTTGTTTGTTCTTAAAAACATTTTACCGTCCTACATCCCATCGCGAATTCGATCCTAATAACTTTTCCAACTCTGCTAATACTCTTGGGTCCTTGAACAAAAGTCAACCCAACCCTATTCTATAAGGTGTAAATTGAATCCTTGATGATACCCTTGCTCTTGACAGCACTTCTGGCACTGTTTAAGGGCCTCTTAAAATCGAGCAGAATTAAAAAACATTTAAGATATAATTTACTAGCAAACCCGCGCCCGGCGTTGCCTGGGCTTTTTAAATCATGAAATAAAAATACAGTATAGGTAAATTTTTTAAAAAACATTTATTTAATGTCAAAAAATTAATGGAAGTTTTTGGACTACACCTAAGTCTTGAGTACTTCCTTATAAACGACATTTAATGTTATTGCATCTTTACTGCAAATGTATAAATTTCTAGGATCGCTAACTCTAGAACAGGCAACATTCAGTTGGCCATGTGAGAAACAATGTTCTTGCAAATTTACTCAGCTATTAAGATGAAGTAGAATTAGCTTATGTTTGTTTGTTTTGCTCAAGAGATGGCGCTAAGCATTTCGATCGCCGATCACCATATGATGAGCAGCCATGTTGACGCATTTTGAGAGCAATTAACGTAAATAATTTAATATAAAACCAAGTTTTATGAATTAATACCTAGCCTACAAAGTTTCTACATAAATCCCCTAACAAGCAAAACTTGTTTCATAAAAATCGATGCAGTAGTTCCTAAGGTTATCGAGCACATACACCGGGGAAGTGACTTTGATTTATACTATGTATAGATTATTTGATTCTATACTATCTCTTAATTCGTTCTAAATCTTTCAAAAATGCTAAACTTGCGATCCCATAAACAATCCTAACATGAATAAATTCTTAAATTTGTATAATTAACGTGAATAAATTCTAAATTCTAAAACTGGCTAATTACTCATTCTTGAAATCCTACATGTGTACAATCTGAGTATACCATTAAAAATATGGGTTCCTATATAAGATTTCAAAGTTAAGGGGGGAGGGCGGATAAATTTTATGTCATGAATTTTCCTCGCGAACTAATTCATTTTTGATTTTGGACATTTTTTCGCACAATGGATAGTTTCCGAGTTATTTCCTAGTACGATTTAAATGGGACACACTGTATAAAGTGCACAGATCTGTGAAGTCTTCGCATTACAATAAAAATGACTTATACAGTTTATGAAATAAGCAACAGAATTTGAGTTAATAAAAAGGGTAAAAATATAAAGAAGATATAAATATAAATGATCAAACATATATGAAATAATATATAATAAGTTTTATCAAAAATATCAAATAAATAAAAAGAAAATGCTATTTGTTTGCTGTGTTTTTATGCTTTTCCTTTGAAGCAAGGCCTATGAATTGATGTCATCTCAGCCCACATACGAAGTCCTTGTTACTTTACTATTCTTGGCGGGAATTACGCTTAGAGCCTGAGCTGCATGAACCAATGAGCATGAAGAAAGACCTTGACCTAATGTCCGATGTCTCACTCTGCCGCCAATTGAATAGAGTGCTTTTTATATAGGGTGATGCAAAAGTTACTGTGCAGTGGCTGGAAATGGTATTTAATCGAAATAAATGCTGAAAATACATGCCACCAGCCTCAAAACATTGGATAGCAGTTGTCCACAACTTATGTCATTCTTTTCTAAATAATTTTATACCCCCCTTCTTCCCGTGTCAGCAAATGTCATATTTTTATAAACCCTCCTCTTCTCCTTCGGCCATATGTCGTCATACATGAAAAAATGACAATAAAATTCTATTAATCAAGATTTATCGAGGGAATAAAAAATAACGCTACCATCAAAAAACATTCAATTTAATGAAATATTTACACGATTTTTAATTCACGGTGTTATAGCCCAAATCTTCATATCTTTAATTATTAAAGACATAATTTTGAGGTTTCTTCAGGAATGAGCACGTCAGAAATATCATTTTCGCTAACTCACACAAAAAATCATCATCATCTTCAATCGATGAATTAAAGTCTATTTCTCCTTGTTTGCTGGGAACATTATCTGCGACTGCAAGTGTTGTTGTAGGAGCAGTCAAATTAGAGGTCTTGCCATGAATTACTCTGTGCAGTTCCATGCGCTTGACAGAAGGGAAATAAAAGACCACAGATTTGGTGAACACATTTGTACAGGCTTTTCTTCAAACTTTGACATTATGCATCATTTGAGAGTATTCTGTAATTTTTACATGCAGTTGGGATAACTTTATGAGACAATGCAAGTGTTACAAACAAATTTGGAAACTTCTCCCCCCCCCAATCCCTGGTTTGTCAGTCAATACTTCTTAAGATCATCATTGTTTAGCATTGGATTTTATTTCTCATCTAATGCTTTTATTCGATTACGTTTATATTTATCCCAAATTGCGTACAGTTATATAAATGTAAGGGGTACATACACAACCCTGCCAAAATGATTCGGACATTCGCTTCACATGCCTTCTATAGAAATCTTGTCAGTAAGGCGTTGGGCCACCCTTTGCTGCAATTACTGATGCAACAGTACGAGGAAGACTGTTCACAAGTTCTTTAGACTCTGGTAGTGTGATACGGTGCCATTCGGTCATCAAATGGTCCAGCAACTGATGACCATTCGTGACTGGGGGCATGTGCATCTGCACACGACGCTCCAGCACATCCCACAATACTTAGATTAAGTCTGAACTCTGCGCAGGCCAGGGATATAACTGGAGGTCCACATGGGTGAACCATGCCTATGTTGAATGAGTGGCATGACATGGGGCATTGTTCTGCTGGAAGAAGCATTCTGATGAGGTGCCATAGAAGTGCTCCAGGAAGGTGCATTTCCAACATATCTTGCTACCAGGGATCGTTCAGTCGCATGTCGGCACTGGTGATAGGCCCACACTTGCTGTACAGAACGTGGCCCACATACTGTCCCCTCTGCCAGAGTCCTTCACTATAGGTACGAGGCTCTCTAGAACGTATTTCTCGTTTGGCTGTCTTCAAACCCACACAGACCGTCAGATTGTTGGACCACCCATTTATTGGTGATCAATATGATTAGTGCTAGTGCGTTATCTGATACCGGCTCGGATGTCACCCAGGTTACCAAGGTCCGCGCTCGTGGGTTAGGCAGAGGATCACGATCGAAAAATATGCCACAATCTCCAAGGGTCACTAGTGGCGAAAGGAGCACCAACCCCTGTTCGGCTACTACAATGCCCTCTTACACCAGTCCCTAGTGTTTCAAGAGCTTCTTTGCTCTCGACCACTAAGGCAGGCAAGCCCGAAATGGACCAATGATATAAACTGTTTTATCATGCGAGCCTACTACGCAGTAACTAAATTGGAAACTGACACTACAGCTTAATGACAACGGTTATATAACATTTTCAAAGAGACATATCCTCATATCACAGTCACTGAACAACGCATTGCAGATCAGCGTCGCACAATTGTTATGAACAATTTAATACCCTTACCCATGCTACAGAAAATAAAGCAAGAAGTTGCACAACAGCTACAAGAACACGAGCCATCTACACAAACCGACACTCAGAAACAAACACTAACATCGACATCACTAATGAACTTGTAGAACACACACTCAACAATGAACTTCACCATCATATTCATCCACAACACAACATGAATGCCAAACTTATTGAAACATTAAATATACACCCTACAAAGATACCTTACAGTTTACACGGGAACAGATCCCAAACAAAGACTAGGTATACCTAAAATAAACATAAACAGCAAAACAGAAAATTGTCTCTGACACCAAGGAGTTTCAGTTTATGAATTAAAAGATCTTGTTGAACGGTGTCAAAAGCTTTGGAAAGGTCAAAGTAAATGGCGTCAGTCTGGCCCTGCTGCTCGTAGGAGCTCATGAGCACCTCTGTGAAGCTAACGAGATTGGTAACCACAGATTTCCCTGGAAGAAAACCGTGTTGGCAGGCAGGAAGAAAGGGCAAAATATGCTGAAGCTGATATTTATAAAGAATGCAATCAAAAAGTTTAGCCATGGCAGGAAGAAGAGAGATTGGACGATAGTTGTTGGGTAATGCAGCAAACCCAGATTTGTAGATAGGAACAATGATCGTGCTCTTCCAGATGGAAGGATAGTGGCCATTTTGTATACAAAGACTGAAAATATTTTGAAGAGGGGCGACAAGGAGAGAGGCAACGCCTTTATAAATGAAAGAGGGAATGTCAGTAGTAGAGGATGATCGCTTGGACCTGAGTCTACGAATACTCCAGAGAACATCCTCGGCTGAGATGGTCAGAGTAGAGAGAGAGAATTGCGAATAATGGGCTCGTCAATATTAGGGTTAACATTTCCACGAAGGGAGAGATGACCCGAATTATTGTAAAGTTTTGAAACATTGGCAAAATGGGTGGCAAAGATATCGCAAATCTCACTCGCATCAGTAGAGTCGTGGCCACTAGCATCAGTCATGCCTACAGGAGGAAGCTGATGAGGTTTTCTGGTGCTATTGATGTAAGACCAGAAAGATGCTGGCTGAGAACGGAGATTATGTTCAAGCATTTGAATATAGTGTTGATGATCCTTTCGTTGTTGACACTTGGCATGATGTCGGGCTCTTGGCATGACGTTCATAATCATTGGGATTTCCAGATTTCCGCTAGATTTTTTGCAAAGCGTTTTTGCGCCTGATAATACTGATTAAGATGGAGGAAAACCACTTCGGAAATTTAAACTTAGAGCGGGAACTATTATTTTTTTGATGGAGATGCGCCGTCTAACAATATCGGTAAGATTTTTAACAAGGCAGTTTGCGGCATCTTCGGGATCATTACTGTTGAGAATGTCGTTCCAGTCGAAAAGGGAAGTATCCTCGTACCGCTGTAAACAGTTCCTTTTGGAAAAATCCCAGCATAGATTAGAGGGAGGCTTTGATGTGTTGACCAGATTTAAGGAGGCAGAAGTATGAAGAGCAGGATGATAGCTGTCACCTATCACCAATGGGTCTTCCTCAATCTAGACAGATGGACGAAGATTAGAGATAACAAGGTCAAGAATAGTTCCGTAAGAGTTAGGAAAGCCATTGTACTGCCGTACATCACGGGTTGTCAGCAGTTCATTAAGCAAAGATTGTTTAAGCACTGAATAAAAATCTCCTAATGGAGTATTGATATTGAAATCACTAACTAAGATCATATTCCCTTGAAAGTTCAAGAATTTCGTCAAAGACAGTACGGATGTCTTCAGCAGGAAGACTTGGCGGAAGGTAAATGCAGACGATAAGAGTCCATCCATGACTGTCTCGAACCTTTATCCACACATTTTCAATTATGGAGATATTGGAGTGAAGAGGAACACAAGATAGGGAAAGACGAATAGCAATAGCGACCCCTCCCCCTCTATTGTCCGTGGGCCGATCGCATCTGAACACGCGATAACGATCATCAAAAAATTCGGAACTGGGAAAATTTTCTTGTATCCAGGTCTCAGTGAGAGCGATGACATCGTAATTCCTGACAGATAAGTTTTGACGAAAAAGAGTGGTTTTTTTCTTAGAGTTTTGATAGTAAATTTTCATTAGTGGGTTAATGAATGATCAGCAAAAGACTCCGATGCTGTGATTTTAGTGGCACTTTGTATTAAAGGAGGAAGAACAGAGTTGATGACGTTGGTAGGAGTAGATTCGGAGTGCGTGGCAACGGAATCTTGTGAAAAATCTTCAATTGTCACAGATAGTGTAGAGTAGGTCACTTCAGAGCTATCTACTGTATATTGGGTATTAGTAGTATGATAATCTCCTGCTGAGTTTTTTCCATTTGATGGCCCATTGAGCAAAATAAGGTTTAGATTTAATCTTCCTCTAAATGGTAGGATTAATGCATTGGCTGGCTAGTTATTAGCAGTTTGAAATTCTTCAATTGAGCTTGCAGGAACAGAAAGGTAAAAGGAGGTACAGTTCGGTGACTTGGTTTTAAGGCAGTAGCACACTACTTTGGAGGTGGAAAAGGAATATATATGAGCCAGGATGCAACCTCGAGATGAAAAGTTTACGAAAGGTGGTTCTAGGTGGTTAAAAGTTAATAATAATTTTAATTTAATTTTATAATAATAATTTAATCAGATCAGAATGTACAAGCAAATACAAACTGCCCCTACAGGTGGTAAAACCCAAGTGGGGGAAGGAATCAAAAGAAAAAGATTACATTTCGGAACAAATAAATCAAAATCAGATATTTAAAATCTTAAAAATAGAATTGGTTGGGTCATTAAAAATGGCTACATCTTTATGAGAAAGGTTTTTATTATACAAAGTAACAAGTTTATACGAAGGAGTAATCTCACCAATATTTGTCCTCGTACTAGGAGTTATTAAAGTAAGACATCCCCAGAAACAATCCTACTAAGGACATTAAGAAAAATAATACCAATGATATTGGAAAGAGTAAACACATTTATAAATTCCATATTGAGATCATGTTTGTTATATTTTTTTGAGAGAAAATTTAAAAATGAAAGAAATTTCTTTTGTAGGAGTAAAAAGTTTTGAGTGTGATGTGTAAACCAAATTAACACACCATATGTAAGTTTAAGAACTACAATAGAAATAAATATCTTTATGATAGTTAATGGATTTTTGAAAAATGCGGTAAGCCTTTTCAAGAGGCCAATAATAATAATAATAATAATAATAATAATAATAATAATAATAATAATAACTCTCGTGTGGTCTTACGTCCGCGTCATACGAGGAGGGCAACATCTTAGAGAGGAGGGCAACCAGATCCCTGGTTAACAAGTCTGATCTGTCTACCCTTAGTAGGGCTGATGAGCTGATTACATCAACCAAGGACGTGCTGATGATGGAGATGGCTAACAGGACAACCCATTTATTGGTGATTACTGTGATTAGTGCTAGTGCGTTATCTGATACCGGCTCGGACGTCACCCGGGCAAGCCACGCCAATGCATGAAATGGACCAATGATATAAACTGTTTTATCATGCGAGCCTACTACGCAGTCACTAAATTGGAAACTGACACTAAAGCTTAAAGACAACGCTTATATAACATTTTCAAAGAGACATATCCGCACATCACAGTCACTGAACAACGCATTGCAGATCAGTGTCGCACAATTGTTATGAACAATTTAATACCCTTACCCACGCCACAGAAAATAAAGCAAGAAGTTGCACAACTGCTACCAGAATATGAGCCATCTACACAAACCGACACTCAACACACAGATTCAAATACTAACATTGATATCCCTAATGAACTTGTAGAACACACACTCAACAATGAACTTCACCATGATATTCATCCATAACACAACATGAATACTAAACTTATTGAAACATTAAATATACACCCTACAAAGATACCTTACAGTTTACACGGGAACAGATCCCACACAAAGACCAGGTATACCTAAAATAAACATAAACAGCAAAACAGGGGAAATTTTATCTTACATGAACACATATATCTTACCACAGTACATTGAAGAAAATCTATCTTTAGAATACATACACCTACTTATTTACACTGGGGCTCTTACAGTTATATCCACACTGGGTAGGAAACCAATCCATAAAAACACACAAAAATTATACACCCTACAGAAACCAAAATGGCAAAAGCGGATTGAGTCTGAGATTGAAGAAATCCGCAAGCAGTTAGGTAGACTTACACAGTACACTAAAAACAACACTTCATCAAAGCAGAACAAACGCTTCAGACAATTATTTAAGAAGATTAAAACACACACCAGATATGAGCAGCACAATCAACTTATTACAGAATATATGGACACATTAAAACAAAAGTTAGCTGCAAAAACACAACGCCTGAAGAGATACAAAACATGCACTCAGTGCAAACAGCAGAACAAGTTACTTGCAAACAATGAGAAGACATTCTAGTTAAACAAAGATTATACACAGACACAAAACACTGGTCTGCCAACACAAACAGCACTCCAACATTATTGGTCGTCTCTTTGGTCTGTCTCATTTGAACATAATAGGGAAGCTAGCTGGATCAGGGACGAGGAGCAATTAGCATCTACACTATAAACATGCCTTATACTGACATAACAGCAGATGAACTCTCACAAGTCATTAAACGTACTCACAATTGGAAGGCCCCAGGTGTAGATGGGATTCCGAACTTCTGGTATAAGCGCTTCACCTGTTTGCATCTGGCCCTTGCAAAATAGATCTCCAACACTTTGTAAACACCACAGACATTGCCACATTTCCTCAAACAAGGAATAACATATGGACCGTTTATTTTGAAAGTGGTGTAAGTCCATTTTTTAAAAAAAATGAGCTATCACGTAATTCGTGCTTAATTTAATGTATATTTTTTATGTATAGCCAGTCCATGTTTGATTTCTTAAAAAATTCCCGTGTTTTGTACAACTTAAAATCGGTCGGTGAATGAAATTACATAATCATCGATTACATAAGTCCAATTGACAGAGGTAGGTGGCTTAGCAGACGGTTGCCGATTAGTAGTCTGTTATTATTCATTTGTTTTATCTTACGTGCCTTATTACGTGTCAAGAGTTGCTAACTTAGGTTATAGATTTGTTAATTTATTCCATTTGTTTCTTAAAATGGATAACTTCATATTAACATCAGATAGTGATAAAGGTAAGAACAAATGGTAAATCAACATTATATTATTATAACAATTGAAAATATTTAATTTATTTCATTATAAAGAAATTCACACAGACATAAAGCCCATGAATATAAACAGAAGAATAATCTTAGGTTCAGAGGATGAAAATAATTCTGCTATGAACAACAACACTATAAATTTATTACCTACACGTCCTGGAAGACCGCCAAAATTTGAAAAAATCGCCCTGGCGCCTTTGTACCAAAATGCCAGGCCTATTAGTTACGAAAAATATAAAGACATAATGCAGTTACTACCCTATGTACCTCCGGTGCATCATGCATATTTCGAAACACTGCCACATGCAGAGCATAAGTAAAATCTATCCGTGTCTTGTAATTTTCACAATGTAATTAGCGTCTAAAATTAAATTTTATGTCTTGTTATGCGTATTTGTAAACAAAATTGGATTAAAGTGAAGTATATTTTAAGTTATATTTGATTTTTCAAAATTGAAATTAAAGGATTTTTACAGTTGTCTAATTTTGAAAGTGGTGTAAGTCCATTTACAGCCTATAAATATATATTATTATATCCTAATTTGCCTAAAACAAATTGATATAATCAAATTAAATATCGATAAAACAGTAGAAACATTGCCAGACTTCATATAATTTGCCTAAATTTTTTAATTAACAGATATGCTAACCTTTAATTTTCTTGAAACAAGAGAAAATGGACTTACACCACTTTCAAAATAAACGGTCCAAAGTCACATAACACTACAGATCCCACACAATATAGACCTATTACATGCCTGCTTACACTTTACAAAATGATAACTGCCTGTATCGCAAAAAATTTATTCACACATAGACACAAACAACGTTCCCACTGAGCAACAAAGGGGATGCCGTAGAAACCACATGGGTTGTAAGGAGCAACTCCTGATAGACAGTATGGTCCTACGGCAAATTCACAATAAACCTCGACACCTCCATGCAGCCTACATTGATTACAAAAAGGCCTTTGATAGTGTCCCACACTTATGGCTGTTATATACACTACGATTATATAAAATAAACCCTACACTCATCACATTTTTAGAAAGTATAATGCTGCATTGGAGAACTACACTACACCTCACACTCAACAGTGAAACCATCACGACTGACAAAATACAGATAAAACGAGGCATCTTCCAGGGTGACTCACTGAGCCCACTCTGGTTTGTCTTGCACTAAATGCACTTTCCAAAAGACTGAACAACACAAGTTACGGCTACACAATTAAACATAATAAAAGCTGCCACTACACGCTTTCACACTTACTCTACATGGACGACATGAAAATCTACGCCTCCACACAAACACAATTGCACCAATTACTTGACATTACTCAAACGTTTTCAAAAGACATACACATGCAATTTGGGTTGGACAGATGCAAAACCATTCACATTGAAAATGGAGTACTCAGGGAAGGGGCTTCACATTCGATGAACCAGATCACATTGCTGCTATGGAAAATTACCAATTTTACAAATATCTAGGATTTAAGCAAGCCAAGCTTCTGGAGCACAAACACATAAAAAATACACTCACTAAGGAATGATCTTCATAGGCTAGAGACAATACTTAAAACGCATTTAAATTCCAGAAATTTAATCCAGGCCATCAATATTTATGCCACGCCAATACTCTCCTACTCCTTTGGAGTCATACAGTGGGCACACACAGATCTTGAGGGACTTGAAAGGAAACAACGTAAACTGCTTACAAAGCACAGAAAGCACTATCCACACACAGCTATTGAAAGACTCACCCTGCCTCGTTCAGGGGGAGGCAGAGGTCTTATTGACATAACAGATCTACACCAGAAGCAGAGTCAGTCACTCAGAGAATTCTTTCACTCTAAACAACACACATCACCATTACACAAAGCAGTCTGCATGGCTGATACAAAATACACACCTCTGAATCTGAACAGCATGCAGAACACCCATAGCATTCCTACAACATGCACTAAACTTCAATCATGGTACGGAAAGCAACTCCACGGTAGACATCCTTCTGACCTCAACCTTTGGCTGTCGACAAAAAAGCGTCGACAAAAAAGGGTCGAACTTTTGGTTGAGTGAAGGGAGTCTCTTTTGGAAACTGAAGGAACCATGATTGCCATACAAGACTAGACCAGGTTATTAACACTAAAAGCTACAGAAAACATATTATCAAAGAATCGACTGACGGGTCTTGCAGGAAATGCCATATCGCAGAGGAAACCATCCAACACATCATATCCAGTTGCGCAGACAGATTATTTACACAGACATAACCAGGTAGCCAACATCATACATCAACATCTAGCTAAGATACACAAGCTAAGGGACATTCACACACCACATAAACTATATTTTGACAGAGCTATGATCACTGACAAAACTATCCCTCATAACAGACCAGACATTACACTAGTAGATAAGCAAAACAAAGTGACTTACATAATTGATATTTCCATCCCCAACACACACAATATACAAAAGACATACACTGACAAAATCACTAAATATACGGATCTTGCACATGAAATAAAACGCTTTTGGGGAGTTAACAGAGTACACATTGTCCCTATCGTTGTTTCTGCCACTAGGGTTATTCCACACTCGCTACACAAAAGTCTGTTAACACTAAATTTAAACTCACACTTATACAAAACCTTACAGAAAGCTACAATTCTAAACACCTGTCACATAGTAAGGAAATTCCTACACTCAAACATCAATACTCCCACGAGTGCATGACTTTCCCTCCCTCGCATTTGAGTCCCTTGGGATTTGGCTTCCGGACTTGATCCGAGTTTGGCTTCCCCAAACAATGATAATAATAATTACTTAAAAATAAACACATGAAAACGCAAAGAATTCATACAGTAAAAATTCAAAAAAAAAAATTTAAAGGCTTACAATGAATGGACTTCTCCAAGGATGCCACTGCTAGTCAAAATAATTTCTCAATCAAGTAATCTTACTTTAGATGTGCACTTGATGTTGCAATTCCCTTTCTTCTGTCGATGTCTTGAAGCAAAAATTGGCCATTCATCACTTTGTATAGTCTAGCGGTCGCCGATTCTTCTATTTACTTGCTTATTATTTGCTCAATGAGGAGTGCTTCCTCTATCGTATTTCCACTGTTTCTCAATAGTCTGCTAACTGTCAATTATCTCCAGTTACTGATCAGTTTTAAAGATTTTCCAGAAACGGTTAAGTACTAGGAACTGTATTTCTAAGAAAGCCCTGAATATCAGGAATTCTATGCATTGTTTCAAATTGAAATTTATCTATATTGCACAAACTTTGCCTTGCATTGTTGGCCATGAGATATATATTGTTGATCCTTGCAGAGTGTTTGTGAATTGCGTGTTAATACCATTGTTGATAAGTATTGTTACACAAACTTTGCCTTGCACTGTTGGTCATGAGATATATCTCATTAATATGCCTTGCCATAACCATGAATATCGATTTTTATCAATAATAATTATTTTAACCAAAATTTCATCAAGATCAGAATAAAACTGCGGATTTGCATAAGAAACAAACAAGCCCACAAACCCACAAACAATCATCCTTATTTATATATACACTAGCAAAAGATCCCTTGCGTTGCCCGGGATAATAACACTTGTAGGTAAACAGAACAAACCCAAAAAATTAAATTAAATTTTGCAATATCTTAAAAATAAACACATGAAAATGCTTAGAATTAATACAGTAAAAATTCTTAATGAAAATTCGAAAAAAAATTTTAAAGGCTCCCAATTGATGGACCTCTCCAAGGATGCCATTGGTTGTCTAAATAATTTCTTACTCACGTAATCCTACTTCAGATGTACACTTGATGTTGTTGCAATTTCCACTCCTCTCTCGATGTGTTGAAGCAAAACTTCGCCATTCATCACTTTGTGTTGTCTATCGATCGCCGATTCTTCTATTTACTTGCTTACCATTTGCTGATTACAGCACGGAGCTAAAGGAGTGCTTCCTCTGTCGTCTTTATACTCTTTCTCAACAGTCTGCTAATCTCCATTATACTGACCATTTTTAAAGATTTTCAAAAAATTTTTGATTACTAAGAACTCTCTTTTCTATGAAAACGCCGAATAACAGGAATTCTATGATTTGTTACAAATTGAAACTTATCTACAGTGCACAAACTTTGCCTTGCATTGTTGGTCATGAGATATTTCTCATTAATATGCCCTACCATGACCATAAATATCGATTTTTTATCAATATTTATTATTTTTCCGAATTCTGAGGTAGACAGTGAACTTCCTCATGCTTTGAAGGTCAAGTATGCAAAATTTCATCAAGATCGGAATAAAACTGTAGATTTGTATAAAAAACAAACCCACAAACTAACAACAAACCCACAAACATCCTTATATAT
>JAHWFO010031012.1:163206-176647 GCA_023313115.1 Rhysida immarginata | reverse complement strand
AAACAAACCCACAAACTAACAACAAACCCACAAACATCCTTATATATAGAGAAGAAGATTCCGGCTATCCACTGGAGCCATGGTTAATCAGTGGTGGCTCGTAGCTAAAATTTCTGGGGGGTGCTGCATTAGAAAACTGTATTTTTTTCACGAATTAGAGAATCGCTAGTGACATTAAGATTAAGGATCATGTAATATATATAGGCACAAGAATAGTATTAAAAAAGACACATTATACATTGTATTGCATTTTATCGATAATGAATGTGAAACTGAGTGTGCTGCAGTGCCTATGGACGAGCCGCCACTAGTTAATGAACTCAGTTAAAAATATATTCTAGGAAGTATTAAGGATAAGTATATAACACGGCACATTCTAAAACAAGGAACTTAGTTGAGCATTTCATAAAGCTCCTGAAGATGCGGTTTTTCTGTTTGAAGCGTCGCGCACACTTCACTTTGAACCTAACAAATGTGTCTTGTGGCATAGTGCACAATATTTGTTTAGAATATATTGTTCCCAACTTTTTTTTAGAAGAGACAACTGAAAATGAATTTGAAATTCTCCCTCTGCCGAACGATGAAGATTTGCTTGCACAAGCATGGAGAATGCGCCAAAGCCTTGTATGAATGGTCTTACCGGCATGAAGCTCCATTTCATTTTATGATTTTTCACTATATCAAAGACCATTTTCAGGGCCACATTTCTTTACGAAAGTATATCAAAATAAAAATGTTTTATAAAATTTTATAGAAATATGTGACATTTATTTATTTTTGCATTTTATGACAAAAATTTCATAGTTTAAACACTAACATTTTTATAAGTCAATAAAAATATTTTACATTTAGTCATCTAATTATTTTCAAAAGATAAATTTCGAATAAAATGAGACGATGCTGATGTGTATAAGACTTTTTTTAAAAAAATTATTACACCTACGCTTTTATAAATCATAAATTTATTTATTTATCTATTTATTTATTTATTAGTTAGGTATAATACATCGGAGCTCGTCTAAGACCAGTATGGGAATAAACCAACAATTTATGTCTTAGGGGGCTCTATGATCCAAATTACTAAAGTGATGTATCACAATAAGTACATAGCGAAATTTAATAAATTTGTAATACATAACAAATAGGGATTAGTGTGGTAACACAGTTGTTAGTAGTGTAAGTTTGTATAACTTCATGAATACATAATAATTTATCATAAAGTCACAAATCATCAATTAGAGATATAGATAACTATATGAGAAAGCTTTTAAAAATTTCAATATAATTAAGTATGTATTTCATAATACATTATAAGATTTAAAATTAGTAATTAAATAAGATAAATTTAATTATCATCAAAAATTGTCATAATATATCTATATGAATTGATGCACTCTCAATTGTGCATCAAATAATAATAACAATAATATTAAAGAAGAAAAATAAATAAGGTTATTTAAGGTTGGGATTAGAGGAAGATGAGTGGCTGAATATATTAAGAAGGGGCTTTAGATTTCTTATAAAAGAAACAGGGGTTGGAGCTTGCTGCAGATTTTCAGGCACACGGGCTCGCCAATTTATTCCAGCAACAGAAACACAGTTGATAATTTCGACGAACTAATGGGCGTCTTATTGAGGAAGCAAATCGGGTAGAGTATGTGTGAAAATCTTGCTGACAATGTATTGTTGGGGGATTGAATACGATTAAATGTCCATTAATAATTTTAAATGTAAACGTCAGCAACTGTTGGATATATATTTAAAAAATAGTTAATATTTTACAGCATCCAAAGTAGGGCGATACATGAGAGCGTATTGGGAGTTTCAGTAGAATCCTAAGAAACCTTTTTTGGATGCGTAGGATTTTTGTTAAGTTAAATTTGGAAGTACAGCCCCAGAATTGTATTCCATAGCAGATAGTTGAATGCATCAGTGTACTATATATTGGCAATAATATTCTAGATTGTAGGTAGTGATGTAGCGAGAATATGTCAAGTATTTACTAAATAGCCATAAATAATTCATTTATATGTTTGCTCCATGACAAATCAGAGGATATATGCTATCCTAAGAATTTAAAAGCTTTTGTAAGGCATAGAGGGTGAGAATTGTAGTAAATGGATAACTCACAAGGTAGAGATTGTTTATTTCGTTGTGCAAAGATCATTTATCTAGTTTTATTAAGGTTAAGAGATAATTGGTTTAATTGGTTCCAATAATCAGGGATTGATTGATATTAGTTTGTATTCGCAATTGCACTATTTGCATAAGAGAGAGAAACATCGTAAGCGTCAAAAATAGCAAACAGAGCGAAAGAGCGTGTTAAAGATCATTTATAAGTATCGGAGATAGTATACTTCCTTGCGGAACTTCTAGGTTACGTACTAAGGTTCCGGAGGATTTATTTCCTAAAGTTAAAGTATACTGTCGATCGGTTAAAAATTCGGTTAACCAGTTGAGTGGGGGACCCGGAATGTTATAGAAGTTGGAAAGTTTATAAATCAGGAGGTTTATATGGACAGAATCAAAGGCTTTTGTGAAGTACAGGAATATAGAAACTACATGCCTGTTTTCGGTCATATTCATTGTTATATACTCAACTAATTCATAAATAGCAGTGTCGGTATCACGCTTTGGTCTAAAACCATGTTTAGCCGAAGAGATTAATATTTTACTAAACACGTAGTTAGATAAACGACTAAAATAAAGTTTCGCGAAAAATTTGAGAATACAGGAACAATTGAGATGGGTCGATAGTTTCTAAAGTCTATTAAATTTCCTTGTTTAAATATAGGGATAATCTTAGCACGTCGAAGAATTTTTAAAATTTATAAATTATTTTTGGAGCTCTAATCTACAAAACTACGACAGTTTGATGCAATCGATTCCAATGCCTAAGCTAATGAATTCAAATGTATCATCTTATATGAGCTACTTATTTAAAAGCTTTTATAAAACTACTCACCTCTGACATCCTTCTGTGTCTCCAATATTGCCTCCAACAAGATCGTCTACCTCTGACTAGCAGCTAATAATTCCTGTGCCATTGAATAAGGGATGGCCAACAACGAATTACTACATAAAGTACATAACATTTTTTCTAAGCTCGTTGACTTATGATACACATGTAAATTACAAAATAACCTCTTCTAGAACTTGTTGGTGTCTGTGCATTTGTTACTCCAGCAAATGGTTGGGCAGTTGAAGTAGTTGCTCCTGCATCCGTTTGGTACCAGTTGGAGTATCTACCGCTCCATTCCTTGGCAGAGCAGAAATTGTTGCTCCATAATCTAAATATTAATCCAACCGAAAACAATATAATCCACAGAAATAATTTTAAATACACTTACTGTATCCCTGTAGTAGATGGCATATTCTTCTCGGGAACAGGGTCTAGATTAAAGGCTCCTGTTCCCAGGATAGAGTCTCTCATATTCCATCAGGACCTTTCGTTTCTTGTGGCCCTCACCTATTCTGTTTGTATCGTTTTCTATCTCCGTAATCCTTTTTCTGACAGCCCACCTCTTATGTCTCCAGTAGTTCTCCCATCCCACACCATTTTTTTCTGTTTTGAACCATTGGCATTCAATTTCTAAGAAAATAAAGGTTTCTTCAAAAAATACCTTTCACTGAAATTGAAAGAAAATGTTATACTCTTTTAATATTATTAACTGAATTTATAAACTTTTCTGCTGGAAAAATTAAAACTCTATTTGAAGCTTTAAATCATGCTAAAACAATATTAATTAAACTCGATATATTGACATTACCTTCGCTGTTTTGTTCCATTTTCTTTTTCTTTCGTCACTGGTTTCCCCTTGCCTAAGATTTTTGTTATTCGATAATTGGGGACACATTTCTAGTTCTTGTAATAGTATTTTATCATGACTGACAATTGTGAAATCCATGGTTATTGTCTTGTTAATATTATTTTATTTACGACTTTCGTTATTTTCGAGGCAAAAGTTATCGATTGTATTGGATTTGTTGGTTCGCGCGAATTTTAATTTCTTATTTTTAATCTTTTAATTTTTGTCTTATTGTTACCATCGGAAGCTCATGTGAAAAAGCATATGCGCGTGTGTAATGCCACGATTATCAAAGATGTCTAGTTATTAACCGTGACATGATTATTCGATCTTGGTTTACGTCGTTTGAAACAATGCAACAAAAATACGTTACATTGATCTTTGACTTTATCGTTACATCGTCGCTAACGAAGCCACCGAGTAACAAAGACGAAGCTAACGAGAAAGTCAGATCGTTTCGTTCCGAAGCTAACGAGAAAGACAGGCTCTGGCTAACACCTGCTAAAGAGAAAGCCTCTGCACGGAAACCGTCACACATTGTTGCATCACTATAGTAGTGCAAATTCAGGGCTTTTTATTGGTAGAAATACGAATAACAATGTCCTACTTAGATGATGTAACAATAAATGACGTTTCCGTGCACAAGCTTTCTTTTTAGGAGGTGTTGCTCTGGGTCAGAACCTCTGCCAGTGAAAAGTCACCTGATCAAATTAGGTCTAGAAACAATCCAACTTTCATTGTTTCTAACAAACGAAAAAACAATAATTTTTGAAATTCAAGATGGAAACAATACAGATTACATTGTTGCTAGATTTATCTTGGTCAGTTGAATTTTCAATGCCAGGGCCTGTCTTTTTCGTAGGCTACCATTTCGTTCTAGGACGACCCACACGACACTGCGCGTTTAAAGGGGTGATGGTAGGCTTGGGAGCAGCAAACTGATTGGTGTACCTTAAAGCATGGTTCTTGCGTCGAATCGTAATGGTGCTGATACTTGTACCCCTTGCCTGCTGGAAGTCCTGTCGCAGTTGCTTCATTGGAACAGTCCTGTTCTGCCGTATCAACCTCTTCAGGGCCCTCTAGTTTCAATCCGGGCTCGACCACCTCCTTGACGTCGTGTTTCCGCTCCTTCACGTTTCCACTTTGTAATAATAGCAACCACGGTCGACCTTAGCGGGTTCAATGTCGTTCCTATGGCTCGCATACTCTCGCCACTGACCTGCAAGCCTATGACTATTCCACGTTGAAAATCACTAAGCTTATTTGATGGTGGCATTTTACCTCGGCAAATAGTAAGACACCAAATGACTCCATCTGCACATGATCTTGCTGTGTTACAACGAATATAATCAAACTCTTGCCCTAATTTTCTTAGGTTGCTCCACTATGGCAGATGTTCACTTTCAAGTGAGCAGTCAGTGAATTCATTCATGACATCTCACTAAGAGTTGTTTGATAAATTAAATGCCATATCATAGCAAGAAATTTACCAATGATACCTTAATGGTAGCACTAAAACACCTGCCACTGAATCAATTACGATTGATTTTGACCACCAACAAGACCACCACGTGTGTTCTTTTAATTCGCAAGCTTTCTACCTGCCTGAGTTATCGAATGGCGAAGAGAGAAACGCATTGATCAAAGCATAGGCCTTTTATACATGGACTTGTATTGTGAAAAACCAGGTCCCCTATGATATTTCAGACCTTCTGCACCGGAAGTATTACGGATAAAGAAATACACCTTTTGAACTGAGGTTGTTTTTTGGCTAAGGTTTCGAATTGCATAACTGGAAATCGAAAATTCAGAAGCGTTTGAACGCTAGAGCACCAACACATAGACAGATGGACGCTAGTTTGAATACATAAATTCTATCGGACCTAATAATAATGCTCCGTATTAATAAGTTACATAAACGTAAAGTGGATGATAGATTCAGACGCCAATAAAATCTAAATTAACGTGACTTCACTTAGAATGTGCAATTTTTTGAGCAAAGCGTCCTAAAGAGGGACTAGTAGCCCCAGTTTATGGTACATAACTATGATCAACATGTAATGTCACAGAATTGGATATAAGAGAACGCATTTGTACGAGGGCTGCACAAAAATAATTCCTTACATTTATTTCTCAGCCAATAACAGCCAATATGGATGTGAGAATATAGCTACACGAACAGTACAAAATATGGTAGAGGCACATCAATCATGCACGTCGTAAGGAATAGAATTAATAACTGTGATTACTTGCGTAATTTACTGGCGAATCAATGTCACTGCATATATTTTCGACCAGCGAGCCGCAGGGTTTTAGCACTCCCTCATAAGGAAAAAGATGAAACGTTAACAGCAGTTTTAAAAATTAATTTTCAAACACGATTTATTTCTTCTTCTTCCTGTTTATTTGCTCTTTCTTAATAGTAAACTACACGAAAAAATTCGACTTTTGTTTTTTTTTGCATCCAGGGTAAAAAAATATACACGCTCCTGCCAAAAGTACTCGGACACCCCTATGTTCGTGATGTTCGTGTGATCTCAACCTGTAGGATGCACGTGATAGTAAACATATCAAAGACACGACTCGTCAGTTGGCACATCAGTGACAACACAAGTCAGCATGCCAAAGGTCCGAGAATTATCCGACTTTGACAGAGGAATGATTGTGCGTTGCCGCATTAGCGGGGAGTCACTTCGCGGAATCAGTGCTTTGACTGGGCATCCTCGCTCTACTGTGCACGATGTTGTGCACAAATACAAACAGACAGGTGCAACAATGAGAGCAAAACTTTTCGGACAACGTCCACTACTGTCGCCGAGAGACATATGTTCTCTGTCTCGAGTGGTGGTCAGGCATCGCAAAGATACCCTGCGGGACATCACTACTGCCTTTGTAGGGGACCCAGACGCCTACTCAATAGCCGCAGCCCATGACCCATCAGTGCGCACAGTGCAACCTGCCCTCCATGAGATTGGCTTCTGTGGGAGTGCTGGAAAGTGGAAACTATTCATCTGAAGGGTGAATCCTTTTATTCGTTTACGACGGTATACGCACCGTCAATAGACTACTAATGATTGAGCAAGATCATGTGGAGAGATGTGTGGATCTGGAGACGGCCAAACGGAAAATACGATCCAAAGTACCTTGTATCCACAGTGAAGGACTCTGGTTGTGACGTCATGGTGTGAGCCACATTCTGTAAACAGGCATAGCACCTATCATTTTTGTTGACATGGGATTGAATGCCCCATGGTACCGAGAGATGTTATAATCACACCTACCTAGAGCGATGATTGAGTTCTGTGGCACCTGATCGTACTGCTTCTTCCAGCAGGGCAATGCCTCATGTCACGCCGCTCATTCAACAAATGAATGGTTCGCTCGTGTGGACTTTCGATAATTGCCCTGGTCTGCGAAGAGTACAGATGTGAACCCAATCGAAGCATTATGGGATGTGTTGGAGCGTGGTGTACGAATGCACATGTTCCCGAGCACGAATAGTCATCAGTTGCTGGACCGTTTAACGAATAAATGGCACCATTCTCATCAGCGGAGTGTAACAACTTGTGGACACTCTTCCTCGTCGTGTTGCAGCAGTAATTGCAGCAAAGGGTGGCACAACGAGTTACTGATGACATTTCCATAGAGGGCACGTGGAACATTGAGTCCAGATACTTTTGGCAAAGCAGTGAATATTATTCAAAATTTTTCGATTTATCCTTATAGTTTGTTAATAAAAATGCCTCACACGATTAAAAATTGGCCCTCTCATCCCCTCAGGAGAAGAAGTGAAAGAAGTCATTTCCTGCCACGAAAACCACTTTCGGTTCTACATAAAGCTAGAGTTTGCTTGCCTTTTGTCTGTCAGAATGCTTTTAAAGTGTATTCTGTTTAAGTCTGTAAATAAGAAATCCGATTGAAACTTCAAATGATTATGAAGCAGTGGATTACCTTTTGCAAGCGAAGATCTAGTATCCAAATGCCAACAGCATAGTGTGTTCAGGTCGTTTCGAAATGTCGTGCCTTTTTTATTTTACTTTAGTGTTAAACTCGTTGTCAATTAAAACGAAATTCTTTGAAACTCGATTCTGTTCCAACTGTAAAGGGTCCTTATCTTGAAGAACAAAGACCGCGACAGTCAGGCATTTGCTAACTGTCGAAGGAATGATCTACTGTCCGCTTCCCACGAAAATGCCCCTGCGTTCTTGAAAGTTCTCATAGCGCGCTGCAGTCGTGGATACGTCCTGCACGTGGTTAAGGTACTCCTCTATCAGTGCTATGGACGCATCCACGACTGCAGCGCGCGCAGTCAGCACTATCAACAACGCAGGGGTATTTTCGTGGTAAGAGGACAGTAGGCTTATCTGCTGTCATGAGGTACAGTCATCAGAGAAAAATAATCCACACTTGAATTTTACTTTAAGTTTTACTGTTTCAATATTAATTTATTTTTAATAATTTAATATTACATTTAGAGTGAACATTATTAAGATTATTAAATTTAAATAATTCTAATTAAAAAAGCTATTAACACAAGACATTAGCATGAAATGTAATATTAAGTATTAAACTCGTGTAGATTATTTTCTCTGGTTGACTGTACGTGGACGAGTAAGTACGGCGAGTAATTTATTTTAAAACCTGTATACAAATACTGTTTTAAACTTAACAATCAATATTCCTATTACACTAATAACACATTATAACATGCTCTTCACGTAAAAATATGAAACAATAAAATATACAACAAAACCTAACAGGAAACTAGAAATTGCTATTTGCAGAAGTAGGATTCGCCTCGATGTTGGTCGATGTAAAGCTCTAGATTAAGAAAGTACGGCAAACCTTTTCCGCGTCGCCATTGTTGGCCTGGTTGGTACTATCAATTGAGTTATGCAATTTTTAAATTATTTTTCGTATTATTATCATCTGGAAATTTGACTGATAATCAATAAATTTTGTAACTATTGATTTTCCTTTAAATTTTGTTTTCTGGAAATTTTTGGTTAATTTAAATTTTTAGTTTTTCACCTCATTCATGAAGGGTTAATGAAAGAATAAATTAAAAATTTTTAAAATACATGCTACGTGTAGGGTTTTTTTGTAATTTTATTCAACAAAATATAAATTTATAAATTTTTTATAAAAATAATTTAATAAACTTTTATCAAATTAATTTTCATATTTTTATCAAACTTCAATTTAACAGTTTATTTTAATGTTATTAAATATTATTAAACTATAATAATACTATTACAATTATAAAAATATCTAAATATAATTTAATAAACTAGGCATTGTTATATTTTGATAGAAAATTTTTAAAACATTATAATTAGGAAAAGTTTATATCATGATAAAAAATAAAATTCAGAAAAAAAACTACACACAGTGTATTTATTCATTTATGTTAAGGTAAAAATCTATCAAAAACTTGTTCTAGTTAAAACCTATATTTTTTAAACCGAACAGCAAATTTTCTTCATTCAATATTAAACGTTACATTCAAGTAATAACTATAGTATCCTGTAATGATGAGTGATAATTAACTTCGCTAAAAAAATAAAATAAATATAAAAAAAAATAACCTTACATCAAAGTTTTATTTCAAGTTTTTTATATCTCCTACTTCCACGTTTCACAGAGGTTTAAACTTTGTTAATTGAATTGTATTTTTTTAAAAGAATTATATTGTATAAACTTTCAGTAATTTTTTTAGTGCCACAATAGTATGATAAATTATATTTTCAGATCGTCTGGGTATTGCACAATGCAAGATCTCAATAATATTCGGTGAAGTTATAAGTTTACTTACTTTTTATTCCTTCTTCGGATATTTTAACGAATTTATTAACCTCCAGGGAGCAATAGATTGAAAGAGCCTGAAGTTTTGCTTATTCGGATTAAAATTCGTCATCAATTAACGAATATGTCATTAAAAATTTAATCTAAATTGCATTCTCCACATGCATTTCAATGGTATCTTTCGCTGCGTTTGGGCCAACAATGGCTGCAAAACTCATGTGATTCCTGTTCTACTAATCAGCAGCTGCGGGCGGCGCGGAAAAGATTTGCATGCTTTCCTGATCTTGAGCTGTAGGTCAATAGGGATAGCAGCACTGTTATTTCACACATTCGCCCTCGCCTGATTTTTAATTGGTTACTAGAGAATAATCACATTTATTAATTCTGTTCTCTATTATGCACGTATTTGTCAAACAATTTGCCTGGGATTTCAAACTAAAATGTTATATTTGATGGAAACATTAAATTTATGTGAATGATTTTTCGCACATTTTGAATAAGAAGTAGCTTCCAAGAAAGTAAAGTTATCCTTGCTTTCATAGCAACCGTCGTACAATGAGTGGCCAAAAAATTAGAGACATCCCTTATTTGAAAGTAAACCAGTCCGAAAGTGACTTAAAATGTCGTAACAATGCAGAAATGCTTATATAAGGAACGTTCAGCTTCAAATGACGTAGTAATCACGGAAGTTAATATCAAAATGGATACAACGAAAGATTTAAGTTATCCAAGTGTCCATCAAGACTTCCTGAGGTATCACAAAACAATAGGAAAAGGCGGCTATTATAGGCCCAGGAACAACATATTTGGTACTTGAGGAATGGAAAAAGTAGCCGGGTTGGAAGAATCTCGTATCCTGCTCCATCATGCAGATGGCAGGATCAGATTATGATGCAAACAGCACGAGTGTTAATTCTGCCAAATGGCACTCCTCAGGCTGGTGGCAATGGAATTATGGTGTGGGGAATATTTTCCTGCAGTACACTGGGTCTACACTGGGTCCCCTGATATCAGTGGACACAACTCTGAACAGCACAACTTACCTCAACATCGTTGCCGATCACGAGCATGATCTATGGCTATGATGATCTCTTCTTGAGGTGAACACCTTCAGCAGGACAATGCACCTTGCCAACGTGCTCGATCGGTGACAAATTGGTTTGAGAAAATCATCAGAGTTTTGTCTGCTTCCATGGCCAGCTTAGTCCCCTGAACTCAATGCTATTGAGCATTTCTGGGACGATGTCAAAAGATCACTTCAAAGCTTGGAAACGCCACCATCTAATCTGACCCAAACTTAAAGCTGCCATTATGTCAGCATGACCCAGCATTCACTCAGCAACGCTATCAATAGCTTGTTAAATCCATGCCAAGAAGAAATCGCCTGTGATAAGAGCTAAAGGTAGACCAACTCGTATTTAGAGGGTGTCTCTAATTTTTTGAACACTGTATAATCTAATTTTTGAAAACTGAAAAGAAATACTCACTTTAAAGAGCTGAACTCTTGAATATTCCCAAACTTCTTCAACCGTATATGAGGAATTATCAGGTTTTTTAACATCCATAAGATCCAAAATTGTAGGCGATGAATGAAGTGATACAGTTTCTTTATAAAATTTTTTCATAAAAACTATATTTTGTTCCTCATGGCAAATCAGAATCTTTGGCAATTTGAAATAATATTCCGTTTTGGTTATAGCAGTAATTATCAACGGATTGGATTTGTAGTAAAGAATTTGGTTCCCCACAAGGAGGATCCAGAGAAAGAATATGACAACTTTTTGAAAATTCAAATTCATAACCAAATTTCGAATAATAATTTTATTCATGCTGAAAAAATTCTGATGTTTTTCGATAGAAGCCAATGTTCTCTTTTGCATATTCAAGCACTTCAATGTTTTCTCTCTGATGACATCTCGAGTCATTAGATGTATTCCTTTTTTCTTTCGGATATGTGTAAAAGAATAGATGTCCATTAAGATCTGTATAATGGACAGTATAGACCATCCAAAATAAAGAGTAACGTTCCCCGATAAATCGTATATCAAACTAAGTTTATCATAATGCATAACTTCTTTGAACACATAATAACTTATAATTGAAAACCTAATCTCTGCTCGTTCATAGTCGGTAATGAGGGAGATCGTCTTTTTCAAATTCGTCATGATTTTTTCACACGGTTTCAAACAATTACAATTACTAGCAAGGTAATTCAGATCAGAATTATGCACAGAAATGATAGTTTGATATGTGCATGTGGGTTTTTCTTTTGCGTTATCTATTGCATATCTGTTGGAAGTCAAATTAAATTGATTATGATACGCTTTCACAATAGTCAAAACAAAAATTACTTAAAACTAACCCCGAGTTTTAATAAACATAAAAAAACTTGAATATATGAAGATGGATAAAAAAACGGTTACAAGTGTATTAAAAATTATATATAAACAATACATAGAAAATACAAAAATAAATTAAGAGACAAATTTGCGGATTACTTTTCCACATAATCATCAAATCTATTTAGGCATATATCTGAACGCAGGACCAACTTGTTTAACAGGGCTTTCCAGAAATCACTTCCCTGACCATTCAGCCATTTCTTGGCAGCTGTCTGAAGAGAACCTTATTCCAGATAAGTGTTTCTTCAATTTCAGAAAAAGGAAATAGTCACTGGGTGCAAAACCTGGGCTTTATGGTGGTGGCTTCAGACTTCCCCCTTGAACTTTTGGAGCAAATTTTGAATTTGGCTAGCAGTGTAGGCCTTGTTATTGTGATGCCGGAAGAAGACGTCATCATTCAGCATGCCAGGGCGATTGCATCAGATAGCTTCCCGTAACATTGTCAAACTGGCACAATATCCATTGGCAGTAACATTATGGCCATGCTTCAGACAACCGATATGGATAAAACTGCATGATCCCCGAATATGGTTGCATTAGATTTACCGGCAGAAGGTATAACCTTAAGCTTCTCTCATTGGTGATCCAGCGCTCTTCCACTCAATAGAGGCTCTTTCGGTTGTGGGGACGAAACGATGAAGCCAAGTTTCATCCCCCGTAAAGATGTGATCAATGAAGTGCTAGCTGCCAGAATGATAACGATGAAGAAACGTAAGACTGCACGTCATTCGTGTGGCTTTCTGCTCCATCGAATACAAACCTTGGAATTTTGCAACACATCAGATACAAGTAACGAGTTGGCACATGCAAAAAAAACGTTTGTAGCAGTATCGTTAAAAGATTTGTAACGAGCTAACACTAGAAATGATTTAACCCGCAGCAAAACGATAAGAACTAGCGCAACCAAGTACTATTCTAAGTTCCATTCCCAAAAAGAAATTGCTAGACATTACAGTTAATCAACTAACCTAACGTTAACGTAAGAAGCATACTTCGGCTTGTCTTTTTAAAACCTATAAGTTCATCGAATCCCGGAATTCAGTCGGAGATAACGGTAAATGTTCAATTTGGGTGTGGAGGAAGGCAGAAAAACCAAAGACAAGTTTGCCAAAAAAACAATGTGCAATAGATTTTTAATGCCATGTGTCACATATGAATATGCTGTGCGCAGTGGAAAATAAACTACAGCAAGACACAGTAGGTAGGAAGTAAAAGAAATCGGTTTAATTTTCCAAATAGCAAAATACTAATGATTAGATCTTGCGAATAGCTGATCGCAAGGACAGCGTCCACCACGACCACAGCCAGAGTAGTGGGGACGAAAGCTGAACAAAACTAAACTTACACAAAATAAAGAAGAACCCATTATTAATAGCCACTATACAGTGTCAAAGGGCTGTCTCTTGCACCCATATACATATACGG
>JAHWFO010031012.1:149303-163196 GCA_023313115.1 Rhysida immarginata | reverse complement strand
TCATCACTACAATAGGCAGAGAGCCCCCAGGGCATAATGAGTAACAGTTCTGTTTCAGGGGATTGCGTTTTTAACGAACCTACGAGAGGCTGAAGCTACGCTCGCTTTCACTCTCAGACTGGCTAAAAACCCGGTCCAATGTCTCGGATACTGACTGGACCTGATTAATGTCTGTCTCGCTTGAATTAACTGAGGACGACGCGGTTAATGGAGTCGACAACGCTAATACAGGTCTAACCTCTTTATGGCGACGCAGTAACGACTCGCTGGGGCTCTGCAACGTGCTCGACGCAGTGGGTTTTTCCACCGGCATAATATGCTGCTTAGCGCGGACACTAGTCGCTTTAGCTACGTTTCTCTTATTCCTGTTCGCCCGAGAAATACGCTTCTTCGCCAACGACGTAGCCCTAACGTTCGAGCACTTTTTGGTCGCGGCGGGCTGCTCGTCGTCGACCGTCTCGAACGCTGGATTCTTCCTAACTGACCTTGGCTAAGATCAAAAACTCTCACCGGTGAGAAGGGTTAGCGTTTGGTCGGACAGAAATCCCGGTGAGAAAACTGTAACGTCATTTTAACGCTGTCAGAAACGCCAGTTAGCGCTGCTATGCCTAACCGGTTAGTCTCATCGTCCTCACCGAGAAAAAGACGGTTAGCCCAGTGAGAAATTACGTCATCATTCTCTCACCGGTGAGGGTTTTTGACCTTAGCCCATGAAATCACGTTAGCAGGTTGTTGCGTCACTTCCGCATTCGTCTTCCTCCTACGTCGCCCTCTTTTCCTCTTCCTCCTTTGATAATCCTTCCCGATTGCATCAATAGATGGCGCCACTAATAATTGAGTTATCTCATCTTCAGCTCCGCGATCAGGATCCGCTGTCAGCTCGCGTGACACCGTGTAATACAATTAAATTAGCAGAGAAATAGCTAAGTCGCACAATACAAAGATATATCAATCAAAAGAACATTGACCTATTAAATCCAGTAAACTCTCCATAACGGATGTTGCGATGGAGTGACCTGTGAAATAAGTAACAAGAATGATTTTACCGCCAAAGCGGATAAAGGGAGCACATTTTCGTGTTATAGCATCGTAGAGAGTGTTTTTGTCAATTTCTGACCATTTCAGTGCTATGATTTATTGACCCATTCATGCTTACAAACTTAGGATTTCAGTATGATATTTTAGGCAGTTCGGAGTTTTTATTCCCGTGAAAAAGCCTTGATGATATGCTCATTATGGCCACCATGAACGTTTTCAACTGCTCGCAGCCGAATGGTGAAGTTGTTCATAATTCTATCCAGGATTTCTGCATTCATAAGGGTCCAGCAGTCGATGATGCTTTGCCACAGCTGGTCTACGGTTCATGGTGCTGTAGTGAACACAGTGTTTTTAAGGAACCACCAGAGATATAAATAACATGGGTTTAGGTCAGGACTCGTAGGGGGCCACAGAAAGCCACCCCCGAATTTCGATCTGGAAACCTGTTTGAAATGACTCGATTTCTGAATTTCTGATTGAGAAAGTCTAGCACTTCATTAGTGGTGTGAGGCCTAGTCCCATCCTGTTGAAACCATTGATGTCGAGGCGGTATACGCCTCTTTCGCAGCTCGGGGATGAAGAAAGTTTCCAATATGCTAAGGTAAGCCTGTGACATTATAGTGACCTCAAAAAAGAACAGACCAATGATGCCACTTTTGGAAATCGCGCACCTTTTGTGGATGAAAAGGTGACTTATGGATCTCAAATAACGTGAGGTAAAGATTCCCAACAATTAATCTTATAAGAATAAACTAACTACCACGAGATAAAACGATGCCCCCCCCCCCCCAAAGAAATAGTTCACTATACATAAAAATATTACCCCAACAATAAATATTAGAAACAAACAAACAAACCCACAAACAAACAAACATCCTTCTTTATATATATAGAAACAAGAAGGATGTTTGTTTGTTTGTGGGTTTGTTTATGAATTTGTTTGTTTTGTTTTTTATACAAATCTACAGTTTTATTCCGATCTTAGTAAAATTTCGCATACAAGACCTTCAAAGCATGAGGAAGGTCACTGTATGCCTTCGAAAAAATAATAATTATTGATAAAGAAAATCGATATTCATTGATATGGCAGGGCATATTAATGAGAAATATCTCATGACCAACAATGCAAGACAAAGTTTTTGCAACAATAAGTATCAACAACTAGCAGAGAACCCGGCGTTGCCCGGGATAATTACGCTTGTAGGTAAACTGAACAACCTCAAAAATCTAAATTAAACCACCAAATTAGTTAAATAGTAACTCAATCACTACAACAGAGAGTGAAGGGACTATCTATTCTAAGAAAAATCCGAAAGACAGGAATTTACTTCTTCAATGAAAAAATCTATTTTAGGTGATATGCCGAAACTTGATTTACCAAAAAAAAATTTTTTAAAGGCTCACAATGGATGGACCTCTCCAAGGATGCCTTCTAGTCGAAATAATTTTTTACTCACGTAATCTTACTTTAGATGCAGACTTGATATGGTTGCAATACCCTTTCTTCTTTCGATGTCTTGTAGCAAAAATTTGCCATTCATCACTTTGTGTAGTCTAGCGGTCGCCGATTCTTTCTATTTACTTGCTTACCATTAGCTCAATACAGCACGGAGCTAAAGGAGTGCTTCCTCTATTGTCTTTCACTCTTTCTCAATAGACTGCTAACTCATTATCTCCCAGTTACTGATCATATTTAAAGATTTTCAAGAAATTGTTAAGTACTATGAATTCTCTTTTCTAAGAAAAGCCTAAATAACAGGAATTCTATGCAATCAATTCTATATTGCACAAACTTTGCCTTGTATTGTTGGTCATGAGATATTTCTCATTTATATGCCCTGCCATAACCATGAATATCGATTTTTCATAAATAATTATTATTTTTTCGAAATCTGAGAAAGACAGTGATCTTCCTCATGCTTTGAAGGTCACGTATGCAATATTTTATCAAGATCGGAATAAAACTGTAGATTGGTATAAAAAACAAACAAACAAACTCACAAACAAACCCACAAACAAACAAACATCCTTCTTTATATATATATATAGACTAGCAGACGACCTGGCGTTGCCAGGGATAATTACGCTTGTAAGTAAACAGAACCTAAAAAGCTACATTTAACCTCCAAATTTGTTAAATAATAACTCAATTACTACAACATAGAGCGAAGGGACTATCCATTCTAATAAAAATCCGAAAGACAGGAATGTTCCTCTTCACTGAAATAATCCATTCTATATGATATACCGGGACTTGATTTACCGAAAAAAAATTTAAAGGCTCACAATGGATGGACCTCTCCAAGGATGCTGTCCAGTCTAAATAATTTTTTACTCATGTAATCTTACTTTAGATGTACACTTGATGTTGTTGCAATTTCCTTTCTTCTTCTTTCGCACCTGGCGTCACGAAATGTGGGCAAAATATCTGCCTACCTATTGTTTGGTTTCGTCCCGAACATGCCTCGGGAAGGGAAGACAGGTTTTAATGAGGGCCAGTCGGAAGAGGATGACGGCAGCGAAATGCGATGGTATCGATCGGAGATGGTCGATCGACTGGCCAAGATTTCGAAACTGGTCAGTGCGTGGACCGGGAGAAGCGACTGAAGAAGTTAGCTCAACTGAACCGCAAGAAGGCCACCCGCCAGTTGCACGTAGGTACTCAAGTATAGCTTCTCCGTATGGGTGGGCCAAAAAAGAAATTCTCAGTCAAATTGTTGGGACCATTTCGAGTTATAAGCAAGATCAGAGATGTGACCTACCAAATTGAAGGGGGGGTCACCACGATCAGATGATCGTGCATGTAGACCGCCTGAGACCATATGTGGAGCCAAATAAAAGCGTGGGAAGAAGGCGGAGTGGTCGAGGTAGGAAAAAGTATTGCTCGGTATGCAGTGATGAACAGGAGGACGAGTTCGAGGAAGAAGATATAGATGATGGGGTAGGTTATGCTCCAGTTGTCAGAGGACCGTTGGATCTGGGTAGCGATGATGGTGATAGGAGCCGATTGTCGAAGTCGTCATTGTCCCCAAGGGGTCATGATACAGTCTCACCAGAGAATGCTGGTGAAGGTAATAGGAAAGTGATGCATCGTGGCCCAATATTAAGGGCAGAACACGAAAGTCCTCGCCCTACTGGCAAGTATAATTTAAGACGTCGTCCCAAGGTTGACTACCGAGAACGCAACCTGGGGAAAAAGGAAAGTGGAGTCGTAAATATGGGAAATTCAGGTGCTAGAGAGTCTCGGCAGCGAAATAAAAGAATGATGCACGCTGCCATAGAAGATGATGGTGGTAAACACCGCGTAAAATGGCATAAGTCGCCCTTCGATAGTGAATATGAGTCAGAATTGTGCATGTTACTGGAATGAGAGTATGTGTATTTCGTGTTTAGCGTGAGTGGGGTGAAAGACCTTGGTGAAAGAGGTTGGGTGTATGTGACTGGTGTCAGTGTTTGTTTTGTTTTGGTTTTGTATTTGGTTTTGGTGTGTCGGGCTTGGATGATTATTATTATTTTGTTTGGTGTGGTTTAGTGGTGAACAAAGGTTATTTGTAGTCGTTGGTGTTATTTAGAGTCGGATGAATTATTTGTTTTACGTGTTTTAATATGTAAGAGTTTATGGAGTGAAGTTGTTAAGAAATGTGTGTCTCGTTGTAGAGAAACTATGATTTATCGTAGATTAGTTTCTTTTATTTATCTTGATTGTTGCCGATGTTAAACTTTAAGATTATCCCAGGGAAGCTGCAGCAATTTTTGGCCTAATCCGTTGTAAACATTGTTGTTGCAGCTTTTCTGGGTAAGAGTGACAGCAACAGAGTCGAAGGCTAAACGTCATTGTTTAGCGAGAGCGATCGTTTGTTGTGTGTATTGCAGAGAAGGCAGGCTTCGAGATCGTGCTACTCCCCCTCCCCGTTAGCAGCGATGTTCGAGTCGATTTTTGTTTTACTTTTTAAAAACATATCTTTTTACATATCTTCAGTTCAGGAAGAACAGGTTTCAGTAAGAAAACGAGCATGTACAATACGTGCAAATAAAGAAAAAGCGCCTGACGTGAAAACTGGAAGGATCCATGAATTATGACGATGGTATTTCTTTGTTCGTTGGAATTGGAACGCTGAAGCAACGTTGTTTTGACTGGATTCACTTATCGACCAAGATAAGAAATCAACGGTTGCAGAGCGGTGAGATCGTTCTTTATTTATAATTGCCTCTTTAATAGTGATCATTATGATTCCTACCAATTAATGACCAAGCTAGAACGTAAGGAAGATAGAGCTGTGGCTTTCTCCGAGTTTGTTGTTTATCCTAACTGCTCTTATTTCCGCGATGTTGAGATATAGTTATTAGTTGTCACGTGTTACGGACGCGAAGTTTTCCGCTAGTAAAGGACTCCCGCTGCTGTTTTGTTTGAAGTGTTTTCGCTCTACAATTTAATAATTGTATGATTATTTGTTGTTTAATAATAACTGTTAGCATGAGGATTCTTATGTTATCGTTTGAATTTAAATAGTCCGTAGTATGTTTAATCCAGTTGATGGTAATTTGTAAGTAGAGCTGTACACATGCGGCTGTATATGGAGCGCATTGCTTTCACATGTAAAATAAGTGAAAGGGTATTGTGCAGTGCAGCTTATTACGCTCTCTGATGATCAGCTCTGCAGTTTTGACGATTCGAACGGTAGCGGATAGGAGGGAATATTTTACGTCGTGGTACAGACTGTGGGCGTTGGAAAGTTTGGTAGTGAAGGTGTTTCTGCTCTCTCCCCTGGCTTCTAATCGTGCAGAGCATAGTGCTGATTAGCTCGGGATTGTAAACACGTCAAAGGAGAGCGCGACGCTTTCTTTGGTTGGTCCCTGATCCTGTTCGTTCCGTTGGGAATGAGTCAACAGCTGATGCAGTGTTGGTCTCCTAGCTGAGGACCAAAAAATGCTGGCTCATTAACAGCACATGTGTCAGTGCACGCAACCACTGGGATCTAACGAAGGATCATTTAAAATAATTTGTACAACATTTCTTGATGATGTGTTGAAGATTAACGATTATTTATTTTAATAGGGTTTGTTATTTATTTTAATTGCGGCCCCAGAATTATTGTTGATTACTGAATTGTACCAATGTTTATTAAGTCTGTTAAAATGGAATTTAAAATCACTATTCGCACCTACTCCTTGATTGCATAACATCACCCGCGCAGGTCCAAAAACCCCCTTCTGTCGCGCGTGAGGGCGATTGTTATTCGAAGGTTTCATTTGGCACCCTCTCCCCTCCCATGCACAGGGCACAGTATCAACAATGGTGCCAAATCGCAATGAACCAACCTTATGCAAGGATCAACAATATATATGTTGCGTACCAATTGATTACCCAGTGGCAAAATGCAGTAGAGCTGGGCAAATAATAATAGCAATGACAAGCCACAATATAATTCAGGGACCAAAGAAATATTAATTTAAATAAACAATAATAATAAATAAACATGAAATCTTTCAATGAATGCAAATCTTATCAAATTGTGACGTGCCAGTGTACTGGTAGTCACCTGTTGTCCGAGAGAAGAGAGAATGAAGGGGGAAATATCTTTGGAATTTATTTACGTATTTACGTATTAGTGTTAGGTAGCCAAGAAATCCGCTATTTGGTTTGTAGCTGTTGTTATAAGTGTTGTTTAGTCGTTATGTTAAGGATAAAGGTGCGTCAAGTAATTGGTTGTTTTAGTCATTTGTTGTTAGCGTGTGAGCGATCGTAATTAATCCTCTGTTGGAAGCTGCGTTTGTTAGGAGTTTTTCCGAGAAAATCGCTTCAGCTTCCAACAGAGGATTGTTGCGATCGTGTCAGAGAAGTATTTTTACGTCACGGTTTTGTTGAATGTTATATATTTTTTTTTATTCTCTTTTTCTCTATATAAAAAAAATTCTGGCCGGGAGGCGTATATTCGAAACGCACGAGGTGCAGACCATCATTCGCCCTCTAGTGACGATAAACGATGTAGAATTGAATGTCCAGTGCCAATTGAATTGTCGCGAAACCTGTAACCGGCCGGGGGGAAACCAACTGCCCCCTGTTACCAAATAGGTTGGGGTATATATATCAGTTCGTTAGAGGGGGGGTCTGGGGGGCGCAGCCCCCCAGTCTTAAAAAAAAAATTCACTCCGAGCAAAAAAAAATAAAAAATACAAAAAAAAAAAATAAAAATAAAAAATACAACAGTGCCAGTGTAATCTAGTTGGACTAGTAAACAAGTTGGACTCCTGGAGGGCGTAAGGTTATGTTTATTGCCACTAGAGAGCGAATGATGGTCTGCACCTCGTGCGTTTCGAATATACGCGGCCGGGAGTGGTATAGTTGTGTTTTTCTGCTCAGGTCGATTTCCCTTGACTATATCGTTCAAAACTGAAGATATGGAGAGGGAACATCTATTATTTAGCTTATAAACATTTTATTTGTAATATGTCTAACGTAATTATGTTGTTTATTATTCTGCGCTGGAAACCGAACCTGGATACATGATGAATTGTTGTATGAGTACTGGACCTAAGTTGTTTAAATGAAAGTCGAAGCAGTGACGCCGCCATGATGTCGACAAATATGATAACGATGATGGAAATAGCAGTTCATTCGTCATTGGAGTCGGTAATGCTGATGTTTTGAAGATAATTGGTGAGTGTTTTGACTATTATTATAATAACGTGCGGAGAATTAAACGAACACTCGGAAATGTCTAGTTCTAGCGTGCCGACGGTTCGCCCGCCGAGAGCAATCGCCAAGAACATTCTAAGTGTCGTCATTGCACCCACACGCTGTTTAAAGCGTAGCTCTCAAAAGAACCCAGAACTGTCAGCTAATTCCGCAGACTTTTTAAGCATGCTGTTTACCCTGTTTATACTTATAATTATGAAATGTTAAATCAGGGTATTAAGCACTTAGTTCAAAAATATGTATCGGTCACGCTGTAGGCAGGTAACTCAGTCAGAGGGGAGTATTGCCCAAGTTCGTTGCATCAGTAGATTCTATGTCAAAAAAATAAATCACTGAAAACGGTGACGGAACTTTCGACTTGTCAGTGGCCTCTAAGTCGGGTTCCCGCGCTGGCCAAGAGGGCTCTCTGCACCTCTCCCCTAATTGCCCTAGCAAAGGAGGTGCGCTACGCTGACGTGCGTTAATGAAGAAGGAATACTTATGCAGGAGCGCGCGGAGTTTCCTGACAAATGTGCCTAGGAGTTTTATACTCCTTCAGTAATGACGCTGGGACCTCCATGTATGTAGACCTTGATCTATTTCTGAACCCGAGTGCCGGCAAAGCTTTATTTTGTAAGTCGGATCTGCCACTCTGAATAATGTCAATGTTCTCTTGTTGTATTTTGATATTTTAAGGAACCCCTCTACCTAATATGATAAGCGTGTCAAAAGTTAATACGGTATGTATAATGTTGATAGATTTTTTAAGTCTAATTGGAAATAAAGAGTTATAGTGCAATGAATATCACGGTGTTAAGGAGCATTTCGTAGTAATTGGTCTCGAACTCTTAGCACCCCTTACCCAACGCCATACCTCGTGTTCGAATTTGACGGAACCATATCGATTGTGGAGGGGGGCGCTAGATTTAACTAGATTTAACTTAATGCTAGCCACTCTTACAAATGACACTCAAATAAAACTAACTTTAATATAAAGGCTTATTTTAGCAAAAATTAATATTCAATAGTGCACTAAACCTTCTAAACACAAATAGATTTCAAACAACCAAACCATGGGATTATTATTATGAAAATACATAAATGCCTAAGTATGCTAATCCATAAATATATAGCATATGAAAACTCTAAAGTGAATCAATAATTGTTATTGGTATAAAACAAATACACAGCTAATCTAACTCCTTCAATAAGGCACTAAACAAATTAGACTATCTCAATATAGTACTACTCAGTAAATTACAATTTCTTATTCTTAAGTTCACATTGACAATCATCAACATTACTAAAATGAATGTCCATACAATGAAGTTGAAATGTCCTCTCAATAGTCACAGTCTTATATGAATTCAATATCTATATTAATTTCACACAACGTTTATACCCAAAAACTATCAAATGACAAATGCCATAGCAATAAATAAAGTTCCAAAGTCCAATCAATAAAGTCACTTCAAAAATCAAAGATGAATCAAAACTTAGTCATACATCTAAAAGACTCTAATTGTAAACCATGTATTACAACCCTTATTCAATATTATTATTTCATCAGTAACTTCACTTATCACCACCAAAAATTCAAACACACAATCACACTACTATAACCCTTGAATGCGGTTAACAACTCTGAGTAATTTCTTAATTATATCAAACACACTATGGCTCCAAGAGCTAAGCCTAACTTTCACTAACACTGAACAAACCGGCTAATGATTTTCCTATACAAGTGCTGTATGCATAACAAAACACAATTCACACACCAAATATGAAGTCTTTGAATGGCTTCACCAAATAATAAACTGATAGTACTACATACTTCCATCGAACACAAATGGATTCACAGTTGATATAGCTTATTCTCATTTACTGAACAAGGCTTAATAGATTTGCTTCTCGTGGCAATCACTCATTAAATGGCACTAATTAAGACAATGATTAGATAACACCACTAAGCTCGCGTAGTTTCCAAAATTTAAACATGAAATAAAAACAGTACTCACAATTCTAGTCGGGGAACTCAATTTCGCACATGAAGATAACCAACCCTATCTCTTGTGTAGGCGAACAGGCCTCTTTGTAACACAAAATTTCTCCAAGAATCTTCGTAAATTAATACCCGTTTCCAATAGTTCATTTCCAACCGTGCAAGGAAATTTAACGGGGCTGCTGGCATAGACTGTGGCGGAATAACTTGTCTTCCATTCAGGGGAATCTCCTCGTAGCTCGTGATTCGTGGCCGTGATATTTCCGTTTCTCTCTCTCCCGTTTGACATTCTCCGATGCCACTCGCTTCTCTCCTGTCACTCTTCTCCTACTCGTTATTCCTCTTAAAAAGCTATTTGAATCTGCCAACTCATCAGCCCTTCTCGAAACATTTCTACACGTGTATTGGCGACGTGCCACTTTTCCAGCTAAACAGTTCTTATTCGTCGCTCTCCTACACTTCCTCTCCAATCCTCTCTCGTTTCCTCTCCAATTTGCATCCTCTTTTCATGTAAGTCGAATCGCCCGCCTTCAGTCTTTCTTCCTTTCCTCCCTGCGCCTTCTGTTGCCAAAATATTCGTGCTTTTTTATAGCGAGGTTTGCTTTGCTATAACAATATATCTCATGACTAACAATGCCAATATATATCTCATGTCTAACAATGCAAGGCAAAGTTTGTGAAATATAGATAAGCTTGAATTTGTAACAATGCATAGAATTCCTGTTATTCAGGCTTTTCTTAGAAAAGAGAGTATTTAGTACTTAACAATTTCTTGAAAATCTTTAAAAATCATCAGTAACTGGAGATAATGGAGAGTTAGCAGACTATTGAGAAAGAGTGGATAGACGACAGAGGAAGCACTCTTTTAGCTCCGTGCTGTATTGAGCAAATGGTAAGCAAGTAAATAAAAGAATCGGCGACTGCTAGACTACAAAAATGGCCAAGTTTTGCTTCAAGACATCAGGAGAAGAATGGGAACTGCAACAACATCAAGTGTACATCTAAAGTAAGATTACGTGAGTAAGAAATTATTTAGATTAGCAGTGGCATCCTTGGAGTGGTCCATCCATTGTGAGCCTCTAAAAATTTTTTTTCGAATTTTCATTAGAAATTTTTACTGTATTATTTCTAAGCGTTTCATGCGTTTATTTGTAAGATATTGCTAAATTTAATCCAAAAAAAAAAGTCCGAGCCATGCCGGTGTTATCATCTAGATTTTACTTGGTGGCACATCAGATGCAAACTTTTCATAAAAATACATTTTGACTATATTCTGTAAGAATGTGTATATTTTGGAAACTGAGATGCTGATAATGCAATAATTGAACTTTCTTTTCCAAGAATTATTAATAATGAGCAGAAAATGATGATACAGTGACAGAAAATCATTAAGGCAATTGCTGAGGCAAAGGAGTCACGCGTGTCTCCCTTGAGCTCCCTATCAAATACCCAGACGACTGGCAAAAATTTATGTCTGGAAAGGAAAAAGAAAGAACGAGTATTGGCTATAGAAAATCTGCAACTAAAACAGAAAAAGCTATACGGGCATTTGAAACATCTGAACAACGGGAGTTTCGAATAGAGCAAGAGCTTCTACGTCAAGGGCTAGAAAACTTTGTTCTAAAATATCTGGTGATGCTCCGCAGTTGTGAGGAAAGTCAAGAAGAGTTTCGATAATGACCCGGTATATCACCTAGAATCCCTGTTATTCGTGTTTTTCCTGTCTTTTTGCTCTGTGTTCTATTGATTAAGTTATTATTTAACCAATTAGAAGTTATATTTAATTTTTTGAGATTGTTCTGTTTACCTACAAGTGTAATTTTCCCGGGCAACGCTGGGTACCTCTGCTAGTATATAAAAAGGATGTTTGTGGGTGGGTTTGTGGGTTTCTTTGTATGTTTCTTAGAAAATCTACAGTTTTATTCTGATCTTGATGAAATTTTGCATACTTGACCTTCATGGCATGAGGGAGGTATTCTGGGTATGGCAAGGCATATTAATGTGAAATATGTCATGATCAACATTGCAAGGCAAAGTTTATTCAACAATTGTTATCAACAATGGTATCAACACCAATTCACAAACGCTCTGCACGGACCAACACTATGTATCTCATGACCAACAATGCAATTCAAAGAGTGAGCAACAATACGTATCAACAATGGTATTAACACGCAATGCACTAAAACTATGCAAGAATCAAGAATATATATCTCGTGATCAACAATGCAAGGCAAAGTTTGTGCTGTGACATATCTGATGTCGCACGAGTTCAGATGTATTCACACACTTTTGTACTCGTTGTTTCTTATATTCACCAGCAATGTTTTGTTACTTAGATTTGAATTTCACTTATCCAAATCTAGGTCTTTGTTCTTTGTATTAATAGGCTTAAGCATATCTTTTAGGGTTTTGAGCAACTTCGTGACTGTTTTTAATCTTAATTTTCTCACTTAATGATCTGTATTTAAAAATTCAGTTCATTTCGACCTTTTTCTCTGTCTTTTTCTCTGTCTTTTTCTCTATCACGAAGTTGTCTCGTTTTTTTGTAAATTTGCACAGTGTTCTTGTTTTGCAGTCAGCGTTTCTTGGCTTTCTTTTTCTTGTTCGAGTTGGAGGCATTCTGCATTTTTTTTTCTCACGTTGCCTAGGCAACGATTGTTCTTTTGGCGGGATGGTAGAAGTGTGAGTTAAGAGCGCTGATTGGTTGTGGCTCATCACGTGTTTTTTGGGATTTTCTCTCTATATAAGGAATGGATGATTTTTAATCATCATGAGACATCCTATTCTTTTTGTTGTGCTCCGTAAAACTCATCGAGCTTTGCGTTGCGTCTCGCGCGGGAAGGTCAGCCACATGGCCGATCCCGTCGCATGGACCAACGCCGTGTTAAGCATCGCAGAGCCGTGAGCAACAGGCGGCCTGGAGCGTTGACCAACGAGCGTGGCGGAAGGAAGCCAGCGAGCGGCAGTTGTTGCGAGTCGAGAGCGGGAGGACGAGATTCCACTGGCGCGACTTCGAGTGTTTTGGTGGCAGGCGGAGGCACTCGCCTGGGCCAAACACGGAGGCACCGGATTCCAGTAATACGACAACGGTTGAGCCGACGACGGGTGCAGCACATGAACCCTGTGCACGCCGTTCTGCTCGGCCAGCGTCAAGGAAGGGACATCGTCCATGAGCCTCTTCTCAATGCATCGGTGGCATCAAGGAACCCTTTTGTCATCGCTTCATGTGTGTCGAACTGAACAACTAAACAACAGGTATTTTCGGGAAGACAAGACTCTTCTTAAAAATTACGAATGTTGAATCAGTGATCTATCTTTCGGACATTCATTCCAAAAGTGAATTTTTTCATCTAAATTAAATGAACATGGGGGAATGAGTGATGAGTCACAATTCTGAATATTGCCATTTTGAAACGTACGTAATCTATTGCTAATAGTTAATAAATACAACTGAAAAATTCAGGATAACTTCAGGATAATTCTCTAATATTCTATTTGCTTTTAGAGAATTATCCTTTTTTGCTTTGATAATATTCTATCCGAAACGTCAGCTCTTTATTTGATTTTTCAGTTTTATTTTGATTTTACTTATATATTTATTAATTATTTTGTTATTTGTTAATTATTATTTTATTTTTCAGTTGTATTTATTAACTATTTATTGCATTCCAGGGTTTTTGTGTCTCGTCCTTTTCTCTTATAAATATCCGTTCATTAATCTATTGCTACTATTAATCTATTCCTTTTAACTAACAATATAATCCTTTGACTTTGATTTTCATATTTTATATATGAATAAAGTTTGTTGTTTATTAATAAAGCTTGATCGTTATTAATTGAGTTTGATATTGCGTAATTTAAGTATTGGTTCAGTGCATAAGAGTATCGTAGCGGGGTATCTACTTTAATTAATTCATAACGAACATTTGGGGTTATTGCATACACAACGCGGTTTTTGATAATTCATACACTATACGATCCGGAGATTATGGTAAGCATTATACATTATACATTAGGCATTATGTATGTTACTACCAGATTTACTGACAGTTGTGGATCTTGTATTTGTCTTTTAATTAAGCAAGTGCAAGCTCTCTCTCTTTTGTGTTGTACTCAATTTAACATAAGACAATCTGTCACTTGGGTGCCGACTTACATGTTACTCATGCATTTC
>JAHWFO010031012.1:107571-139303 GCA_023313115.1 Rhysida immarginata | reverse complement strand
AAAGCATGAGGAAGGTCACTGTCTACCTCAGATTTCGGAAAAATAATAAATATCGATAAAAAATCGATATTCATGGTTATGGCAAGGCATATTAATGAGAAATATCTCATGACCAACAATGCAAGGCAAAGTTATTACAACAATAGGTATCAACAATGGTATCAGCACGCAATTCACAAACACACTGCATGAACCAACAATATATATCTCATGACCAACAATGCAAGGCAAAGTTTGTGCAACAATAGGCCCATTATGTTCGCATCAACAATGGTATTAACGCGCAATTCACCAATAACAATGAGCACAAAATGATGATGCAATGATAAAGCAATCCTTTCCAAGAATTATAACAATGAACATAAAATGATGATGCAATATGGATAAGTTTCAATTTGTAACAATGCATAGAATTCCTGTTATTCAGGCTTTTCTTAGAAAAGAGAGTTCTTAGTACTTAACAATTTCTTGAAAATCTTTAAAATTGATCAGTAACTGGAGATAATGGATAGATAGCAGACTATTGAGAAAAAGTGGAAAGACGACAGAGGAAGCACTCCGTGCTGTATTGAGCAAATGGGAAGCAAGTAAATAGAAGAATCAGCGACCGCTAGACTAAACAAAGTGATGAAAGGCCAAGTTTTGCTTCAAGACATCGAGAGAAGAGTAAAATTGCAACATCATCGAGTGTACATCTAAATTAAGATTACCTGAGTAAGAAATTATTTAGACTAGCAGAGACATCCTTGGAAAGGTCCATCCATTGTGAGCTTTAAAAAATTTTCGAATTTTCATTAAGAATTTTTACTGTATTAATTCTAAGAATTTTCATGTGTTTATTTTTAGGATATTGCAAAATTTAATTTAATTTTTTGAGATTGTTCTGATTTACCTGCAAGTGTAATTATCCCGTGCAACGCCGGGTACCCTTGCTAGTTGTTTATAAGCATTATTGCACAAACTTTGTCTTGCATTGTTGGTCATGAGATATTTCACATTAATCTGACTTGCCATAACCATGAATATCAATTTTTTATCAATAATTATTTTTTTGAATGATTAAGGTTTTGAAGGTTAAGGTTTTGATTATCACCTCATGTTTTGAAGGTCAAGTATGCAAAATTTCATCAAGATCGGAATAAAACTTTAGATTTGTATAAGAAACAACCAAACCCACAAACATCCTTCTTTATACTGTACTAGCAGAGGACCCGGCGTTGCCCAGGATAATTACGCTTGTAGATAAACAGAACAACCTCAAAAAGCTAAATTAAACCTCCAAATTGGTTAAATAATAACTCAATCACTACAAAGTCTGAATAATTTTTTACTCACGTAATCTTACTTTAGATGTACATATGATGTTGCAATTTCCTTTCTTTTTTCGATGTCTAGAAGAAAAATTGGCCATTCAGCACTTTGTTTAGTCTAGCAGTCGCCGATTCTTTTATTTACTTGCAATATAGCACGGAGCTAAAGGAGTACTTCCTCAATCGTCTTTCACTCTTTCTTAATAGTCTGCTAATTCGTTTTCTCCAGTTACTGATCACTTTTAAAGATTTTCAAGAAATTGTTAAGTACTAAGAATTCTCTTTTCTAAGAAAAGCCTGAATAACAGGAATTCTATGCATTGAATTCTATATTGCACAAACTTTGCCTTGCATTGTTGGTCATGAGACATATAATGTTGATGCTTGCTTAGTGTTGGTGCATTGCGTGTTGACACCATCGTTGATACTTATTGTTGCACAAACTTTTATTTCCATTGTTGATCATGAGATATTCCTGATTAATATGCCCTGCCATAACCGTGAATATCGATTTTTTTTATCAATAATTATTATTTTTTCGAAATCTGAGGTAGACAGTGACCTTCATCATGCTCTGAAGGTCATGTATGCAAAATTTTATCAAAATCGGAATAAAACTGTAGATTTGTATAAAAACAAACAAACAAACAAACAAACATCCTTCTTTATATATATAGAAAGACTAGCAGAGGTACCCGGCGTTGCCGTGATAATTACACTTGTAGGTAAGGAGAACAATCTCAAAAAATTAGCTATAACTCCCAAATGATAAAATAATATCTCAATCAATACAGCACAGAGCAAAGGGACCAACCGTTCTACGAAAAATACGAAAAACAGGAATTCTAGGTGATATCCTGGGTCTTTATCTAAACTCTTCTTGATTTACCTCATTACTGCGGAGCATCAATAGATAATTTAGACTCAAGTTTGCAATATCTCAAAAATAAACACAGAAAAACGCTTAGAATGAATACAGTAAAAATTCTTAATGAAAATTCAAAAAAAAACTTTTAAAGGCTCAAAATGTATGGACCCGTCCAAGGACGCCACTGCTAGTCTAAATAATTTCTTTGCCACGTAATCTTACTTTAGATGTACACTTGATGTTGTTGCAATACCAATCTTCTCTCGATGTCTTGAACAAAACTTGGCCATTCATCACTCTGTGTAGTCTAGCAGTCGCCGATTCTTTTATTCATTTGATAACCATTTGCTCAATTCCGCACGGAGCTAAAGGAGTATTTCCTCTGTCGTCTTTCCACTCTTTCTCAATAGTCTGCTAACTCTCCATTATCTCCAGTTACTGATCATTTTTAAAGATTTTCAAGAAATTGTTACTGAACTCTCTTTTCTAAGAAAACCTGAATAACAGGAATTTTAAGCATTGTTACAAATTGAACCTTATCTATATTCCACAAAGTTTGCCTTCCATTGCTGGTCATGAAATATTTCTCATTAATATAACTTTACATAACTATGAATATCGATTTTTTTTCAAAAATTAATAATTTTTCGAAATCTGAGGTAGAGAGTGACCTTCCTGATGCTTTGAAGATCAAGATTGGAATAAAACTGTAAATTTGCATAAGAAACAAACAAACCCACTAACCCAAAACCTACAAACCCACAAACCCACAAACAACCAAACATCCTTCTTTATATATATAGATACAGGGTCGGAACAGATTAATATGACCACCTGCTAGTATCCGAAATATCCACCCTTGGCGGCAAGCACAGCTGCTAGTCGACGTGGCAGAGTGTCAATAAGTCTTCGGAAAGTTCTAGCAGGTATCTGGGACCATTCGGCGATCTATGCATCTCGTAATTCCATCACTGTGCGTGGTGGAGGGTCAAGCTTGCGGACATGGCGATCGAGATGGTTCCGCAAATGTTCAATCTGTTTGAGGTCCGGGGAGTTTCGAGGCCATGGGAGTAGCTTGAATTCATCCTCATGCTCCTCGAACCGGTCGTGGACAATTTTGGCCGTGTTACAGCGAAGCAAACCTCGCTGTAACAACACCCGAGTTTTTCGGCAGTAGAGGGCGCCAGGAGTAAAGGAAGAAAGACGGAAGAGATTCGACTTCGGCAAAAAGGGGAGAAAAATGGAGAGAGAAAAACGAAGGTGGAAGCAAGAGTAGGATTTGGAAAGCGACGGATAGGAACTCGACAGCTGTAAAAGCTATGCGTCGCCAAAAAACGTGTGGAAATGTTTCTCTACGAGCTAATAAGTTGGCGTTTTCAAGGAGCGTGTCGAATGGAATAATGAACAGGAAAAGAACAATAGGAAAAAAGCCGGTAGTGACGGAGAATGGCGGATGGGCGAGAGAGATATTAGTGTCGGCATTTTTATTTCTGTTCATATCTCAGTTATCGTTCAATTTCGGACCCATGTTCATATGAACTTTTTTGCTTAGAATCACCCATACTACCTCCCATAAAAGCTTTTTACGTTGAATTTGAATCACCCTATATATACAGATCAAGTAATGGAGGGAGAAAGATTTGTTAGGGAGAGCAGAAGGGAACCACTGCGAAGACTGGAAATAAAATAGAATAAGTGCTGGGACCCAGGCCAATTGGAGGAGACGTGAAAAAGATGCAGTAGTGAGAACGTAATGCAGGGGAAAATCTGCTGGGATAGGACAAGAATGAGGACCAATGGAAGATGATAATAGGGAAGCGAAAAGAGTACAATAGCAAGCACATACGAATAAAACTAACAGAAATTGTAAACGAGAAGAATGATAATTAACAAATACGGTCGAAACCGCTGTAAGAGGACCGTCGGAAAATAGAGCGTTTACTCTTATAGATGGAGTTTATAATATAAAAGACATTTACTCGGAAAAATGGCTATTATCATCGGAGCGCTCCTATAAGGGTTTTTTGAGGGTGTTGCGACCCCGTGTTCATTTTGATATTTTAATTTATTCCAGAGTTCTTGTGTTTCGTCCCTCTTTTCTTCTACATCTGCCATTTCTACTGGAATAAAACTTTCTTTTCTAATATTTATAGCTTAGTTTTTGAAAAATAATGAAATGAGACCTTAATAATTTGAATTGGATTTTCCCTTTCCAATTCAAATATAACGAAACCGAATAATTAATTGTCATATTATATCCGTTTTCATAAAAACCTCATTGCAACCCTGCTTTGTTTTCCTTATGGTGTGTTTCTCATACTTGCCACCAGCTCGCGCTCAAGTATCGCGGTAAAGGTCTATTGGAGTGCTTTCAACGAAAGAGTGTAGTGCTATCATTTTATTATCGGATTCAGTTATTTGCGACCGTTTATTGATCTTATGTTATGTTGTGTAAAGAGTAAATTGTGTGCTGCTATGCGTACGGTGTTTTTATAGCAAAAGTATCAGCCGACCTGTTGAGAGTTTATGAAGGTTAGGCTTACCTCCTGAAGCCACATTGTGTTAAGTGTATCTGAGAAAAGACCCTGAGTTTATTAACCGCATTCAAGGGTTATATAATTATATTTCTGTGCTTAAATTGCGTTTTGGAAAATGAAGCTACAGTTGGAAATACTAATATTGAGCTATGGTTGTTCAGCATTGTTCATGAATAGAATATTTTAGCTGTATTGCTAGTTATCTGAAAGTATTGAAGTGACTTTATTGCTATGAATTTAAACTGTATTATTGATATAGCATTTCCAATTAATGTTTCCTGTTTTAAAATGTTGAAATTGAAATGCTTGTGATATTTTTGAAGAGTGAGCTGAAATGTTTCCATATTATAAGACTGTGAATTTTGAAAAGATATTTCGATTTCATTTATTGACATTTACCTCGATAGTTTTGATTGCTTATCTAAGTGGATTCAGATAATGTGAAATTGTAGTTACATGATACGATCATATGACGCTCTGATTTATTTAGTGACTGGTTGTATGGTTTGGATTTAGTAGTGTGTTTGTATTATTCATTGCAATATAATGATTTGCTTTAATAGCATTTTATGATAGAAGGTTACGGTGTACCTTAATACTATTTGTTTGTATTTCAATAATTTTATTTGAGTTTGTGTTCTGTGTGCATAGAAGTTTTAGCACACCGGAGATTAGTTCAATTAAGATAAGCATTTGAATTGTGGTTACTAGTATTTAATCTTGTTTGGAATTGTGACTAGTATTAAGTTTAATCTAACTTAATTTTGCAAGCTTTATGCTCATTGATAAGTGCACTGATTGTTTATTATAATTATTTATTCCCATAAATTTCATTGGTCACTGACTAAAATTGTGGCTTGTGCAGTGTTCTCCCCAGAAAATTTTATCAGGTGGGTGGAAAGATAAAATAACCGGGCGGACAAAAATTAAAAACAAATAAAATATTATGCAGTGGTGTGCAGTTTTTCGTATATTCAGCCGGGCGGTCACCAAAATCAGCCGGGCGGCGCGCCCGTTCAAAAGGGCCTGGGGAGAACCCTGTTGTGTCATTCCCATTATTAATTGCCCAGCTATATAGCGTTAATTCCACTGCGTAAGCGATTGGTATGTGACACAGCCTACAGTTTAGCCATATCCCCGTCGTGGTGAGCAGAGTTTGCAGCAATATCCCCGCCGTGGTAAGCAGAGTATGCAACAATACCCTACCGTGATAATTAAAGTGGTACTTGTATTCCTACTTAAGCAAATACCCGTAGTGTCAAATTATGGTGGTTGTGGATATCTTAAACATCGGACCTGTGGGTCATTGTTGAAAAGAAAAATTATTATGGGTTTATGTGGTGTTTTTGGCTAGTGTTGTGATAGTGTTCCAGTGCAGTGTTTAGTTAGTGATCTAGTGTGGTGACAGTGATTGAATTTTCGGTGAATGGTGGTGCTACTATTAAACAAGGAAAAAAAGATAATACAGGAGTGCTTCTTTTAGTGATTTGCCAGTGTTTTCTTTTCGAGCCAGCCTACATTTTAGCTGTACCCCCGTCGTAGGTTGTGCTCAGTGATCTTCAACTCAGTGATTTTTTTTGGGCAGTGGTTTTTGGTTTTGGTGTATGTGTATGTGTGTGTGTGTGTGTGGAAATATGGAGGATCATCAAGAACCACCAGGAATACAAATGGAGCCGTCAGTAGTTCAAATGGAACACCTAGTTCAGGCGGTGTCCAGTTTAGCGGTATCGCGTATGCAAAGAATCATCAATGACATACAGTTCCCAACGTTCTCAGGATTACTGAACGAGCACCCAATCCTATTCCTTCACCGATTTGCGGTAGTAGCACAAAGCAAAGGCATAAAAGAAGGAGACTGTGGACAATTTATCAAAAACTACCTCAGAGGAGCAGCGGCAGATTGGGTGTTCTCATACTGCCAAAAGCCTAATGTTTCCTGGGCTCAATTTACCAAAGTCTTTATCTTCGCCTTCTCCAGTTGAATGACTCAAACAACTCGAAGGCTAGAGTTGCAAAAATTGAAGCTAAAAGGTGGAAGAGTTACGGGGTTCGCCACAAGGTTTAGGAAATTATCAGGAAGACTCACTAGTACCACAGAATCGAAAAAACTACATCTGTTCATACAAGAGTTACCGAGTCACCTAGCTAGAAATGTTCGGCTAAAGGAAATTGCAACAGCTGAGGAAGCTATTTCGTTCGTCAAGCATTAGTACTGGGCACAAGACTGTGGTCCGGGGCCAGACCGTCAGGAACCCCCGCCAATGCAGTTAGGAGCAATGGCAAATACAAGTAGAGGAGGCGCAAGACCAAAACGACAGTTCACAGGAAGCTGTTACTGATGTAACCCTTATGGACATATGGCAAAATTTTGTCGAGCTCAGCAGAATACAAGACAAAATGATGAAGGATAGACCGAGGCAGATGAATTTCATGCATCGAGAAATAGAAAATGAACTTTGTGTCTTAGTGGTTAATATTGCCGGACAAGAATGCAGAACTTTAATTGAAATTGGGACATTAGACAATTCAATGAGTGAATCTTTAAGCCAGCGGCTCAAAATAAAGGAATCAACATTAAGCAGTCCACAAAATGTTGCCTATGCTGACGGCAGAACCACGCCTATAAAAGCAGCCGCATTTCAAGTGCCAGTGCAAAGCGGTAAATACAAGGACAAAGTGAACTTTAACATAGTAGAAATACAGAATTTTGATCTAATATTAGAAATTAAATGGGCACATCGTGTAAGTAAACAAGTTTTCATTGGGCCAAGCGTCGATGTATATTGATAGTCAAGGGGAAAAGATGCTGGGTACCGCAATGGAGGCAAGAATGCCCTAGTTATCTGATCTCGTCGCAAGAAATCAATCATGTGATTAGAACCAAGGATGAACCTGTGTATCTTCTGTTGATCAAGATGCAGCAAGCAAAAGACAATACGGTGCACCCGAACTTCCTCAAAATTGTCCAGGACTTTCATGAAGTATTTAGAGAGGAGTTACCAATGGGTATTCCACTCAGGCGACAGACCCAGCATGTTATTGAATTAGAACAAACGGCGGCACCGTTTAATTCCCCACGTTATCTGTTATCGCAAGAGTAAGAAAAGGAGCTAAGGAAAACCGTCCAAGATATGTTAAATAAAGCACTCATTGTGCCATCAGTATCTGAATTTGCGTCACCAGTGCTGTTTGTCAAAAAAAGGATGGTACATTACGGATTGACACGTTGTTAGATCAATTGCAAAATGCCAAGTTCTTTGTAAAGCTCGATATTCTACAATTCCATTACGGCCAAAGGACTCTTATTTAACAGCATTTAAAACACGTTTTGGGCTTTATGAATATACAGTACTGCCATTTGGAGTAAAAGTTGCTGCAGCCACATTTGCGAGAGCAATGAACTACTCCTTATGGGAGTTTCTCAACAAAAGAAAAAATATATTTTGATGATGTCTTAATCTATGCAAACTCAATGGACCAATTAAAGAAGCTGATGGTTAAGGTATTGTAACGACTGCAACAAGACAGATTTTACTTACGTCTGTGTAAATGTTGTTTTGGAGTACAGAAGGTGTCCTACCTTGGATTCTCGTCGGGACAAGAGAAAAAGCATGTGAGCAGCGATTTACCAAAGTTGTACGGGAGTGGCTGACTCCACAAAACGTTTCACAGCTTCGATCGTTTCTAGGCACAGCGCTATTTTATCGGCAATTCATTCATGGTTACTCTTCAATAGCTGAGCCTCTGTTTCGTTTGTTGCGAAGAGACGAACCGTTCGTTTGGAGTCAGCAGCAGCAGTCGGCATTCGAAACGCTGAAGAAAGCATTCAGTCAACACCCATATTAAAGATTTTTAACCTGGCCAAGCCGTTACATATTTGTTGCGATGCAACTAAGAAAGTCATCGGTGACATTGCCTCGCAACAGTATGGTTCGAAATTGTTACCAATAGCATTTGAGTCACGGAGGTTTCGGGACAGTGAACAAGAATATTCTGCTTACGAAAGACAGCTGCTAGCAGTAGCTCATGCAGTTAGAATTTGGAGACATTATGGCATACAAACAAGCATAATAATATATACGGATAATCAAGCAGTGACGCAAATATTACAGCAACCGAAATTATCCAGACAACAAGCATAGGTGCTACAATATCTACTAGTCTATCAAATTTTGATAAAATACATCAAGGCAACTGAGAATGCAATTGCTGATGCATTGTTAAGACTGTAGTCGGATGAGCCCATCAATACAATTCATTTTGCGCAGGATCACATCCGTTCTCTGCGATCAGTAGGGGGGAGTTTGTTACAGCGAAGCGAGTTTGTCAACCCGTGTTTTTCGGCAACAGAGGGCGCCAGGAGAGCAGGAAGAAAGACGGAAAGCGTGCGATTCGACTTGGACAAAGATAGTAGAAAAATGGAGAGAGAGAAACGAAGGTGGAGGCAAGAGTAAAAGTTGTAAAGCGACGGCTAGTAACTCGACAGCTGTAAAAGCTACATGTCGCCAAGAAATGTGTGGAGATGTTTCTCGACGGGCTAATAAGTTGGCGTTCTCAAGTAAAGTGTCGCATGGAATAACGAACAGGAGAAGAGCGACAGGAAAAAAGCCGGTAGCGACGGAAATTGGCGGATGGGCGAGAGAGATGGAAAAATCTCTGCCACGCATCACGAGCTACACTGAGGTTTCCCTGAATGGAGGACAAGTTATTCCACCATAGCCTACGCCAGCCGTTCCTCTAAATTTTCTCACACAACTAGAAGTCAATTACTGGAAACAGGTAATAATATATGAAGATTCTTCGAGAATTTTTATGTTGCAACCACAGCACTGAATGAGCGCGTTTCCACGAGGCCTATATGCCTATAGGCACCGTGCACCATGCACGCGGCGCTAGTGAGCATTGGCCTGGTGGCGGAAAATTGCATTAACATCGGGAGAGATGATAGCTTTCTCGCATTTTGATACATTAGCGCGCTTGCGGTTAACTGAGATTTAAAAATAAAAAACATTAATGGATAAATTAAAACAAATCAGATATTGTGGGTTTAGACCAATTAAATGCTTAGCATGTAGACCCAGTACTGTTTTTAAGCGAAAACGTTTGTTTCAAGCCAAACACGTGAGCGACGTGAAAGAAGAAGTTAGTGAAAATCATAGCGTTATAAAAGCTAAATGCTTGCCGCAAACGAATGTTAATAAGCCACGTTATGAGATAACATTATTCGTAAGTAAATTCTAAATTTAAAAAGTTTAAATGTTCGTTTCCGTCGCGTGGATGCCTTTGTGCAATATAAATTCTAGTTCCTCTAATCAATATTTTGAGCCTCAGATAGCTTTTTTTTGTGTTTTTTTTTTATTTATTTGAAATTTAATGATAAAAAAGTTTCTATTACTGCAATTATCATGACGATATAGCATCTACCACTCGGCTGTCCAGAATAATGATACTAGGCAATATCAGAAAGTAACGCCATTTATTTTTTTAAAGAAAATTAAAAAAATACAGATAAACAATTAAGTGCATCTGAAATACCGGTCTTTATCTACTTTTCCACATTGACACCTTGACGATTTAGGCATTTATCCCAAAGCTGCACCAGTTTCAGAAAACCCCGCTCATAGAACTCCGTCTGTTGTGAATACAGCCAATGGCGCACGGCAGATTTGAGTTCCTCGTCACTCTCAAACATCAGACCACCCAGAAATCACTTCATGGAATCAAAGAAGTGGTAGTCCGAGGGCGCTAAGTCAGGACTGTAGGCTAGGTGGTCCAGAACCTCCCACCCGAAACACACCAGGTTTGCTTTTACGAGTATTCGGGATAAGTGACTAGAAAGAGGAAACGATGCTCGGCTTCTTCATGACAACGCACGCCACAAAGGGTCAACGTTGTCTAATCAAAAGACTGGTGAGTTTTGGTTGGGAGGTTCTGTACCACCCAGCCTACAGTCCGGACTTAATGCTCTTGCCACTCGGACTACCACCTCTCTGGTCCCATGAAGACATTTCTGGGAGGTGAGAGGTTCGAGACTGACGAACTCAAATCTGCCTTGCGCCATTAGCTGCATTCACATCCAACGGAGTTCTATGAGCGGGGTTTTCTGAAACTGGTACAGCGTTGGGATAAATACCTAAATAGTCAAGGTGCCTGTGTGGAAAAATAGATAAAGATTTGTAGTTTCAGCCGCACTTAGTTGTTTACCTGTATGTTTTGTAATTTTCTTTGAAAAAAATAAATGGCATTACTTTCTGATAGCTCCTCAAATAAGATTTTAATAGTAATTTTTATTCACTCGAAGATTTCACAAGAACGTGGAATAACGAAATCTCACTGCTCATGTAGAGGAGGGATAATTGGGAGCATCTTACTGCTACATACGAATATATTAACAATCGGCCAGATGAATCAGTCACTACTGTGGGAATCCCAAACGTCAAGGAAACGTATGCTAAGGGGAAGAAACTTGAAGACCTCTTTCCGAAAAATGATTTCGCCACAATAAGGGAAGAAGTAATGACACCAGAAACTGTTATGAAAATATTCCCGGGTATTGATTGTCCGTTTTATCACATCACGCAAGCAAATTCGAGTAGCTCGATAGTTACAGAATGCGAAGAAATTCTTCGAACGTTGATAAATCCTTCGAACATTGTCTTGGAAGGAAAAAAATCACTTACGAAACACTTCTAAAGAACAAGTCTATCAACGATAGCAACTACTGTTCTTACGACTTAATTCAAAATAACAACAAGCTTATTTTTAAACGAAAATCATACTTGTTTCAAGAAAAAGCTTTTTACGATGCAAAAATTAAACTGACTTATGATGAAATTGTCTATTATGCCATTGAAACCAACGATCAAAGCAAAATGCAGCTGTGGCATAATCTACGACAAGTAAGGATTTCAAGTTCGAAATGCCACAAAGTGATCACACGAAAATCGAATTTCGAAAGACTGTGTACTCAGCTAAATTCTAAATTTAATGGCTCACATGCAACTGTGGACTCAACATGGAACCTGCAGCAAGATCGAGCTTTATTTTTAAAACGAATCAAAGGGTGGAAACACGCAATGCACCAACACAAGGCAAAGATCAACAATCAATATCTCATGACTAACAATGAAAGGAAAAGTTTGTGCAAGTGTAATTATCCCCGGCAACGCCGGGTACCTCTTCTAGTATATATATATATATATATAAGATAGAAAGAAGATTTTCTACCTTAAGTAAACGTAAGGTCAAATCTTGGCCCCTACGTCACACTGGTGTCCGCGACATCTTTAGTATCACAAATAAACGTTAGGTTAAGCGTTTTGCTCGCCCTTACGTCACATAACGATCATAAGACGTTGATTTATTTAGTGACTGGTTGTATGGTTTGGCTTTAGTTGTGTGTTTACATTATTCTTTGCAATATAATGACTTGCTTTAATAGTATTTATATGATAGAAGGTTACGGTATACCTTAATATTATTTTTGTATTTCAAACATTAGAATACATTTTTATTTAAGTTTTGTGTTCTATGTGCATAGAAGGTTTAGCACTCAGGAGATTAGTTCAATTAAGATAAGCATTTGAATTGTGGCTACTAGTATTTAATCTTGTTTGGAATTGTGTCTGGTATTAAGTTTTATCTAGCTTAAGTTTGCATTAAGTGCACTGATTGTTTATTATAATTATATATTCTAATAAATTTCATTGATCACTGAATAAAATTGTGGCTTGTGTCATTCCCATTATTAATTGCCCAGCTATATAGCGTTAATTCCACTGCGTAAGCGATTAGTACGTGACACTGAGGAAACACTTTCGACATGAAGGAGTGTACCTTGTCTCCGATGATCGTCAGGTAACGAACAGTATTCAGTGTACCCTTCAGCGGTATCAGTGGACTCAGATCACATCACGAAAACATCCCCTAAACAGTCACACATCCCCCACCAGCCTGTCGTCTGTCAACGATGGTGTCGGGATGCCTGTTCTCAGATGCTTCCCGTCGAATTCTCCATCGTCCGTGCACTCTGTTCACCAGAAACCGCGACTCGCCAGAGAAAGCAACCCTTTGCCACTCGGCCGAGGTCCAATGGCGATAGTCCATTTGCGAATTGGTGACGTTTTCAGCGATGCACAGGCGTCAGTCCCAACCTCAAGAGGGATCGTTGCATAGTCTTGGTGCTGACACGCCTAGTGGCTCCACTGTTCATTTGCTGTGTCAGTTGCCCAGCAGTAGCACGCTGATTCACAACGACAGCCCTAAAGCAGTTCACAAAGATGGCCGTTTCTGAAATGCTGCCCCCCCTGGCCGATAGCCAATGATCATCCCCTTTTGGAGGTCCGACAGGTCACTTACTCTGCCTATGATGGCGACAATTGCTGTGTTAACGGATGCTACTACACGTCTGCTGTTGTCAGCATTTAATGATATGCAATGATTTTTCATCTGCATACCATGGGACGTTCCAACATGTTCGAGGAGAGGTGGTCATATTAATGTGTCCCGACCCTGTATATAGATAGATAAATTAGTTGACAATGAAGGAAACTAAAGGCATCTAATCAGCTACTGGCCTAGGACAATCATCATTATTCAGCAATCAATTACATGGCTTGTGCTTAGCGATTTGAACAGATTCTATAAAATGTAGCAATTTCTCATCTTTAATAGCCAACTGTTGAGAAATTATGGCCTTCCTGTATACTATGATCTGCAAAAGCAGATATACCTAGTTTTTAATTTTTAATATAGGAGATATGCTCCTTCAAATGCGTTTTAATATGGGCATTCATTTTTACCTGTTCTTTTGAATGTCCCAGAAAAATCTTATTGCACTCCTCGTTTTCTGGATATCACCTCTGCGACTTTGGGTTGTGGCGTTTTCTAAAGGACAAGATCTATCCATCAAAGGCCAGCATTTGTACCAGATCTGAAGGACAGCATTCGGCGCCATGTTCTTGATATTTCGGCGCCATGTTCTCTGAGAATCCTGTCTTTTAACATGTTCAGCTTTTTCTAAGAGTTTTTGAGATTTTGATAGTTGAATCTTTTGCAAATCCGTTTAAGACCTCTGCTCACATTTACATTCTATGAAAGGACAATAGTTTAAAGAAATTCTCATTGACGTTCTTCATGGAGGCGAGTTTTCTAATGCTACTTGTCTCTTAAACTTCTTCAATTATTTTTTTACAGTCCGATCTTCAAAGCCATTATATATGGCTTACAGCTTGATACGTCCTAATTCGGTTTTTCTTGTCTTGTCCTGGAGTAGAGTCAAACACATTCGTCGAAGGGGGTGGTAGAAAGCTGCTAAGTTTTGAGAATGACAATTGTTGGATATTTCATTCTTAATATAAGCAGTGGCAAAGTTGTTTTTTCCGGTGGATGTCAGAAGATAGCGAGTTTCCAGATTTTTCTATAACAGTATCTAAAAATGCCAGTGTTTGGACAACCTCTACCTCCATAGTGAAATGAAGAAAGGGGCATTATGGGTTCAGCTTCTCAAGGAATGTTTAATATCATGTATATAAGTGTCGTAGATGGCGAAAATGTCATGGACATATCGATGCTAACACACTGGAAAGTACAAGAAGGATTGTAAGGCGATATTTTCTAATTATATTTTACAAATTTTGGCCAAAAACGGGCTTACGCTACTTCTCATTGGGGTACAATTTAACATTTTATAATAACAGTTATAGGAAACAAACACATTATTATAAACAATTAATTTCATAACTGTGCACACCATACCCAACAAATAATAGAATTTCATTCTCATGTAAAACATCCTCAAGATGAGAGAGCGTTCCTTTTAGAAGAATACTTGGAAAGAGACACGCTATATGAAAAAACAATAAGACATCGTTGTTTCAGATAGGGTAATCGCATAAATTCTTACAAAGTTCAAAGCTGTTTTAAACAGTAAAATCAGAACCAGGTATTTTTTGAGGTGCAAGCAAATTAATCAATCACCATTTGCCTAACTTATTTGTAGAAGAATCTATTATTGATATTCATTTATTACCCATTTTATGAGTTTTAATGAGACAATAGAGATGAGATAAAATTGGGTTATTGGTTGTTTGGAGTATTCTTGAAGATAACTTCCAGTTTTTTCTATATTCTTTGGCTTTTTGTTGAAGTTTAGGTAAAGGATGTTTAGCTAAAGATTTCTCGAAGATTGCGTTAAAATTATCCATTCTATTAAAGACGAGAAATTGCTACCTTTTATAGAATCTGTTCAAATAGCTAAGCGCAAGCCATCTAATTGTTTACTGAAAAACGACGATGGTTCTTTTGGATGCCTTTAGCTGATTAGATAACTTAAGCTTCCTTCATTGTGACATAATTGTCTTATACAGTGGCCCTTGGTATTACTTACTATCATCAAATAATTTTCTGCTTGTTTAACCGTTGCCATATATAATGGTCTTGTTAGTTGTTATTTTCACTTGTTGTTTCTCACTGAACGAGAGAGAGAGCTCCGAAATATACATACGAGTTTGTTTGGGTTTTTTTTTATAAAATTCATTTATGTGTAATAGTGGTTTCATTCCTACTTGTCTTGTTAACCTAGCTCTAGAGTTTTAGCTGTTTACATATTTTATTACTGTAGAATCAGGGAAATATAAGGGGGGGGGGTCGTACGAACTCCCTCCCCTATTTACGCCCATGATGGTGGTTTATGGGTCAATGAAAAATGCCTCGATCCGCTAGTGTCCAGGGGCAGATGAGTAAATTTAGAACTCCATGAAAATCGTTGTCGAGAACGGGGTACCTACCACGCTGCTAGAAGGCCAAGACGCACAACCCATTGGTTCTATTGAAAGTATGACGTCGAAAGATCTTCTTATCCGGAGATCCACAGGAAAGGGCAGGAGTGAATAACTACAGAAACAAAAGAAAGGAAAAAAATACAAGGAAAAAGAAAAACCAAACCGAAATAAGAGAAAGATGGACGACATTAAAATCACAATTGGAACGAAGATAATACGATTGGACACGTGATAAACAAACAGGAAAAATTGAACGTTGGCGAACGATGAGGCATATCAGCAGAAATCAGGGCCTTTGTTCGCAAGAATTCATCGAGTGGCCAATCATAATACGCAGAGACGGGACAGAGTGAACTATAGTTACAGTCCAGGAAGTTCAGTGGAAAAACTAAGACCGAAAGAGCCTCTGTACCGACGAATCTTTGACTAGCGTCGATAAAGTTACCTCGTGAAGACTCGTGTGCTAGTAGAAAAAAAAAAGAATTGCTGCCGTCGCAAGATCATAATCGAACGCAAAATACTAAACTAACAAAAGAATCCATTAGTCAATAAACTGTTTCTGTCGTTTGTTTTTTTTCTTTCTTCTAAAAAAATGAATCAAATCTGCATGCTCAGAGCAAATTGGATTTCACTTATCTTGACGGAGTAAATTTCCAACTTCGATGCGGCAATGTGGGGCGTCTTCGTAAGCTTAGGCCCTTTACAATCATGAGACGTTCGAAATTTCATCTTGGGTTAAAGAATTTACTCTTTTCATCCTTACAACAACTGTCCAAAGCATGAAATGTCGTAACTTTACATCTTATCTGGTTGAGCAAATACTTTTGTGTTATGGCCCGTTTTACAACATAAAAAACCTAAGCTGAATCCTCATGTTCAAAACTTCTAAACCTCCATCAGTTGAATTCTCAGCCATGGCGACAGCAGTAGGTTGAACTCAGTTCGCGTTTTCTTCAAATCAATCCGGGGGGCTGTTCTGGTCACGTCCTCACTGCATCACGACTTCAAAAGTAATCACCCCGAAAAAACGTAATCCAGACTCGCTTAAACTTCGACAATGGCAAAACAGGCTCGCGCCTCCATGAAGTCCAACAATCAATTACGCAAACAGAAGATAAAATACCTCGTTTAACAATCGTACAATCGATTTCTACTGAAAAATGAATTTCACTAAAAAGAAAACATTTTTAATATAACATAAGAATGAAAAAGAAAATTAACAAATAAACGCGAAATTGTTTCAAAGTTCTAAGCCGTTTTCAAACGATTGATATTGCTGCATAAATCCTGACAAGATGCCTTTGCCTTTCGGCAACATTGTCACCTTCGAAACTTTTCTGCCTTCCAGCACAAACCAATCGACATAAAACTTGGGTCTGTCAGAGTTTAGGGTCATATAATGTGTGGAATAAACCGGGCCACAAGCAGGATTCCTAGTCCGTTGAAGAAGGTGAAGAAGGCATAGTGGACCAGCGGGATATGATTCCACTCATTGTGAGCATTAACTGGGGTAGCGAAAACAATATCTGATCTGATAACAACGCAAGAACGCGTCGGGTGCCACCTTTTCGTATAAAGGGAGGACACATTAACCCTTATGAGCTTACCCCGATTAAGCTGCCAGCAGTAAAGACGAGGATGGCAAGAAAATGAATAATTCCAATCCGGTCTCCTCGACTCAGAACTGAAAAAAAAATGAGAGCATTCCGTGGGGAACGCTACACACGATACGCTGCACGGTACCATAGCTCAGTCCCAGCTCTGACACGACTGCACCCATAGTTACCCGTCGTTCATTTTCAATTATCTATTCACTACGTACCGTGTTGGTTTCTGTCGTTGAAGAAGTATGGACAGCCTTATTGCGGTTTCCCATATCCTCTCTACCCAATCGGAAAGAGCCACACCGCTTCGCTACATGTTGTCTGCTCATTACTTCTTCACCATTAACTTCCACGATTTCATTGTGAATTTCAGATGCAGACACATTCTTTGCCAATAAGAAAGAATCACGGTTCGCACCGCCAAGCGAGACGATTTTTCTAAACGTTTTGCCATTTTAATCGCTCTGATGCGTCTGCGAACTGACACTATCTACCCGCACACGAATATCCAATATGCATCTCAAACAAACCCTGAGGGCGCCTATCAGCTAATCTCAAAAAGTGCAGCGGAAAAGGTCGCTTGTTATTTTTTTTGAGAGAAGGGGATTGAGTCACTCCTCAGCCATGTGTGACAACAACATTGTTAGTTATTATGCACGGAATTCATAGTACAAGTTTATGATGCTAATTTGTCATTGCGTGGAACTTTTCGTAAATAAATACTTATACATTACGTAGCATTTTAACGAAAGTTATATTATTATATTGATCAAATTACCTAATTTTGATTTTTTTTTTCTCACAAAAATTGTTTAAATAAATTCATTTTTTTCTGCATGACTGGAGTTTTTTCCGTGGATCAGTTTGTGACGTCAGAGTTTGTTTTGCCAATAAGACTGTTCCTAAGAGGGGAACAATGAAAATAAGAAAGAGAGAGATGAAAAAACGCGTGATAGCGAATAATTAAATAAGAAATATTTCACAAAAAAAGTATTCAATAAAGTTTTTTCTGCGCATTCGTCATGCATGATCTATTTACTCTGTCGACTCTATTTACTCCGTGGCTTCCGCTCCATCGTATTTGTTATTGTTGGAGTGTATTCCTTTCGAGCATTTAGAGCGTGCTCTGAATGACCCTGGTCGTCAGTAGGTGCAGATAGCAAATTTTTATCGACATAATGGCGACAAAGGAAGTACAGTTTTCTTTTGATGGGACAATTGTGAGTTTTTCGGTGGACGAAGAGATCGCTTACAAACTAGAAATAATTACTGTGCATAGATTTATAAATAACCGGTAAATGTAGCAAATCAGGCAACCGAAATGCCCAGGACCGATAGGATTTCAAGGCATTTGAGAATGCACAGGAAAGCATTTGATTGATTTATTTTTACAAATTCATTTATTTCCAAAGAAGCTTTTCGTTGTTAAGAATTAGATAAGGTTGCTATGGAAGCCTCTGGTTACTATGCACGGCGTATTTCTAAGGAAAATGTATATAACTACCTGAAAAGTTAAAAGGAGAAAGTAGCAATTAATTCTCTGTAGATTAGAATATATACGGATCCTTTAATTTGTAAGCATTCCTATTTAATGAAATAAGCGTTAATTGTTGCAGCGTTCCGTGTAAGGGTTAATTCTTTCTTCATAAACTACTGCCAACGCTTCTCTACGTAACCATGTAGCATTGAAGGAATAATTAGCTATTGTTAAAATTTGCCTAACACAAATTAACTATTGATAATATAAGGCGTAAGTAATTACATTCCTTATCTTAGCATTGAACGTTTCCAATGGTTTCATAATGGTATCATTAAAACACGAATCATGGAACCAATTTCGATTATCATTAACTTTTCGTTATATTCATTCCTGACATGTCATTTCAAATTGTTTGATATATGACATGCCATATCTGAGCTTTGAAGAGCTCTGACCCTATAATGGTTCCATGAAACAACACACCGCTGAACCTATTTCGACTACCATTATTAATTTTAGGTTAATACTAGCAGAGGACCCGGCCTAGACCGGGATAATATTACTTGCAGGCAAGCAGAACAATCTCCAGAAGTTAAATTATAACTCCAAATTGTATAAATAATAACCGAATCAATACAACACAGAACGAATTGGCTATCCATTCTAAGAAAAATACGAAAAACAGGAATTCTAGGTGATATACCGGGACTTTATTTACCTCTTGGTATCCATCTTCACCACCGGGAACATCCCTGGATAATTTAGACCCAATTTTTTCTTGCTCTAGTCGTAGAAGCTCTTATACCCTCTTGCTGTATTCGAAACACCCTTTGTTCAGATGTTTCCAATGCCCGTATAGATTTTTCTACTTTAGCTCCAGAGTTTCTCGGACCAATACTCGTTCTTTTTCTTTCCTTTCCACATAATTTTTTGCTAGTCGTCTGGATGTTTGATAAGGAGTTCAATGGAGACACGTGTGACTCACTTTCCTCCTCAATAAACGCTGCCTTATTTATAGCCTGTCACTGCATCCTCATTATTAATAATTTTTGATTAAATTTTGCACTATCTTAAAAATAAAGACATGAAAACGCTGAGAATTAATACAGTAAAAACTCGTAATGAAAAATCGAAATAAATTTTTTAAAGGCTCAAAATGCCTGGACCTCTCCAAGGATGCCACTGCTAGTCTAAATAATTTCTTACTCACGTAATCTTACTTTAGACTAGAAGCGAACCCATCCGATTGTATAATCGGGAAATAACCCATTCTTAGATTTTTTTTTCTTTGTCGTGACAAAGTCCACCGTCGCTGATTTTATATAAATGATATACACTTGATGTTGTTGCAATTCCCACTCTTCTCTCGATGTCTTAGGCAAAACTTTGCCATTCATCACTTTTTGTATTCTAGCGGTCGCCTTTTCTTTTTCAGTGCTTTCTCCGTCGTTTTTCCACTCATTCTCAATAGTCTACTCTCTATAAACTCCATTTTTAAAGAAATTGTTATGTACTAAGAATTTCCTTTTCTAAGAAAAGGTTGAATAACAGGAATTCTAGGCGTTGTTACAAATTGAAACTTATCTATATTGTACAAACTTTGCTTTGCATTGTTGGTTAAGAGATATATATTGTTGATCTTTGCATAGAGTTGGTGCATTGCGTGTTGACACCATGTTGATATCTATTGTTGCACAAAGTTACTGCAATGTAACACCATTGTTGATATCTATTGTTGGTCCGTGCAGAGTGTTTGTGAATTGCGTGTTGATACAATTTTTGATAAGCATTGTTGCACAAACTTTGCCTTGCATTGTTGGTCATGATATTTTTCTCATTAATATGCCTTGCCATAACCATGAATACCGATTTTTTAACAATAATTATTATTTTTTCGAAGTCTACGGTGGACAATGACCGTCCTCATGCTTTGAAGGTCAAGTTTGCAAACTTTTATCAAAATTGGAACAAAATTGTAGATTTGTATAAGAAGCAAACAACAAAGCTACCCACACACATCCATCTTTACATATATATCGACTAGCAGAAGACCCGGCGTTGCCCAGGATAATTACGCATAAAGGTAAACATAACGACCTCAAAAAGCTAAATTAAAGCTCCAAACTGGTTAAATAATAACTCAATCATTACAATATAGAGTGATGGGACTATCCATTCTAAGAAAAATCCGAAAGACAGGAATATACCTCTTCACTGAAAAAATCCATTCTAGGTGATATACCGGGATTTGATTTACCGAAAAAAAAATTTTTAAAGGCTCACAATGGATGGACCTCTCCAAGGATGCCTTCTAGTCTAAATAATTTTTTACTCATGTAATCTTACTTTAGATGTACACTTGATGTTGTTGCAATTTCCTTTCTTCTTTCGATATCTTGAAGCAAAAATTGGCCATTCATCACTTTGTGTAGTCTAGCGGTCGCCGATTCTTCTATTTAATTGCTTACCATTTGCTTAGTATAGCACGGAGCTAAAGGAGAGTTTCCTCTATCGTCTTTCACTCTTTCTCAATAGTCTGCTAACTCTTCATTATCTCCAGTAACTGATCATTTTTAAAGATTTTCAAGAAATTGTTAAGTACTAAGAGAACTCTTTTCTAAGAAAAGCCTGAATTACAGGAATTCTATGTATTGAATTCTGTATTGCACAAAGTTTGCCTTGCATTATTGGTCATGAGATTGTTGATCTTTGCATAGCGTTGGTGCATTGCGTGTTGACACCATTGTTGATACTTATTGTTGCAAAAACTTTGTCTTGCATTGTTGATCATGAGATATTTCTCATGAATATGCCCTGCCATAACCATAAATATCGATTTTTTTATCAATAATTATTATTTTTTCGAAATCTGAGGTAGACAGTGATCTTCCTCATGCTGTGAAGATCAAGTATGCGAAATTTTATCAAGATCGGAATAAAACTGTAGATTTGTATAAAATAAACAAACAAACAAACAAACAAACCCACAAACAAACATCCTGCTTTATATATATATAGAAAGATAGATTCAACCATGATATGTTATTCCAAGTTGTTTGATATAATACATGTCATATCTTAGCATTGAAAGTTTCTAGCATTCACGTGTCTTCACTTAATTAACAAGCCTTTTCTCTGCTTTAGCTATGGAATGCCAAAGAGAGACCAGCATTTGGTAGTGCAGAGGCCATTTATACATGCAATTGTATACTGAAAAACGTGGTCCCCTAAAATATTTGTGACCTTTTCAACCGGAAGTAGTTCACCGAATTTTTCCATCAACGAACTCAGTCTTTGGTTTTCCCTAAGTTGTTGAATGGCGAAAACGGAAGTCGAAAATTCGGAAGCGTTTGAAGCTAGAGCACGCTAGACAGACAGACAGACAAACAGACAAAAGGAGTGACGGACGCACATTGTGAAACATAAGTACCTATCGGTCATAATGTTTATTTAACATACTTTCGCAGTATTTTAATGCTTACGTGCAGTCCTTTGTTAATCCTATTATGAACATTATGGAAATAACAAAGAACTGCACAATGGTAAAGAAATTTCAACTTATCCTCTAAAACACAATCTTTTTCGCTTTGCATTTTGTTGCCCGTAGAGTATTACTAACGCAAGATGTTCATTCTCGCTGCTGTGTTTATTTTTCATTGACGCTTTTATGACGGATTAAGCCAATAAAATTGATGAAACGAAGAACCGGTCAGCCATCATGAAATTGTTTCTGTCTACGCTCTACCCGTTCGTCATCGATGCACAAAACGCACCAGAAAAAAAAAAGAGCTCTAAGAAATGAGTTTGCCCTTGTGACGACATTAGGAGTAAAATGATCGTGCATGACGAATGCGCCTTCTATTTTCATTTGTAGTCATTCTTGAAAAAATTAATCCCCGCTTTTAAAACAGCATTTAATTCTCGTTATTACTATTAATAATTAGGGTAGGTCAGATTGATTGATTGAATGATATCCAGGTATACCAATGTGAGTTTATTTTGAAATGTGATTACAGCATACAAATTAAGATAAAAAATAACACAAAATTAACATAAAAATAGAAAATGGACGCAAAATAATCTTACTTTTCATTCATTTAATTAGAGAAATATATAGAAATTAATTTATAATAGCCTAACATTAAAAAAATTATTTTTGAAATTATTTATTGTTAAATTTATTGAATTCATTTAAACGTTTTGTGCGATGTATGTTAAGTTGATACCCAATTTTTTTTATCTAAAAATTTTTTAAATAAAATAAAACCTAAATGATTTTATAAAGATTTTATTTCTGATTTAATGCTACAATCTGTATAGTGTTTTTTTTTCCTTTTAAAATTATGCACACCCTGAAGCGAACAGAAATCAGGATAAGCAAACTGGAAGTACAAAGTACAAAAAAGCAGAAAGAAATCATCGGCTAATTTCTGAAGGATTTTCTTAGCATTAAAATGAGTATAACCGTTAAATAGCAGAAAAAAATAAATAATTTTAAAATTTTTATATTAAAGCTTCAGAAGTCTATTTTGACGAATGTGTTTTTCCTGAAGATACAGAATATGAAACAACATGAAAGACCACTTTTTTAAGGGAGATTTTGTGAACTCAAAGGAACTGATTTGTGTGGTTTCCTCAATTTTTGATAGCCATACTCAGCAAAAAAGTCTGTCTTAGGCGGTTTGCCTAACTGCAAACATGATCTTCCACTTAACTTTGAATGCCATCTACTAGATGTTATAGACTGAGCACTTAATTCGTTTCATTGTTGGTCTCATAGATGAAGCAAAAAGAGTAGATTTTGACACTCTACTTTTTGAAAAGACGGTTGCTTGTTGCATGCTATCTTCGCTGCCAAAATTGTATCCAGTGTATAACCTGACGATACTTGGCCAAGGCTTCATTAAACTTAATGCAGAAACGACTCCTTCGTAATCTATGAAACAAATTTTTATTCCAAGAAAAAAAATATACTTTACCTCTTAGTCTTTTTAAAGTCAGGACATACTGCTCTATCATCCGCTTGAATAAAGTAATTTTCACCATATTCAATTTGCATATCATGCTTATGGACTCTTTAAGTGCTGCAACTGGTGGATGTGTCTTGTATAACTCCATGAACTTATCCTTGGTGGTTGAATAACTTACTTACTTTTCAAACCCGCTTATCCGTTAGGATCGCGGGGGCAGCAGCCCTATGGAGGATCTCCAGTGATCGCGATCTTCCGCCATCAGGGGCATGTCCTCCCTGGTAATACCCAAGCGACTCGAACCCAGAATCTCCATGTAGTCTAGCCACCTGGTTCTAGGCTGACCCCTTGGTCTCTTACCCACCGGCTTGGAAAATAACAACTGCCTAGGAAGGCCAGTTTGCGGCATCCTTATCACGTGGCCATACCAGCGCAAATGAGATCTCTTAATGTGGAGAAGTAGCGGCTCAACACCTAAAGACTCCCTTATTGTGCTGCTGTGCACTCTATCTAGTAGGGTAACACCTGCTACACCTCTCAGAAATCTCATTTCGGCCGTTTGCACCCGCGATCGCACTCTTACAGTCATTACCCAAACCTCATGACCATAGGTGAGAATGGGGAAAATAATAGATTTGAAGACGGAGAGCTTGAATAAACATCACAAAATCTCAATGCGTCTGCTGCGAAGGCTTGACGGTTGTGTTCATGGTGTATGGTGGCAATTGTTAGATATTCTGGCAGATGAGAATTCTTGTACCTGAGTACAAAATAGCCTATAAAAAACTCTTACGATGTAACATATTTTAATTTGTGTATCTACCTGCTTTTTATTTGGCAATAATTTCTTCTATGTGACAGTCATTGTTGCACTAAAGCCAGAATATAAATTTTTAATTCCTTTCCATCGTCGAGAACAATCAGTCCTTGTGCCTCTCCATGTAACATAAGATGAGGACGAGAATGAACTAACAAACTGCTCAACTTCGTGGCACAGTTGTCAGTTCCAGGCTCAACTAATGGAAATGACGATTGAAAACCGTTTGTTATTGTTAACGAACACACATGAGTGATTGGAATGACATCATTTGGAAGCAATTACTGTTATAATAATAGGTATTCAAATATTACCCAAGCTTCTACGCAATACAAATTAGCATTACATTTAACTACTCATTTTTAAGCAGCGTGTATCCTTTATTACAAGGGAGCGACACATCGTCTTCTCACTAGTCTTCTCAGCATTGTCTTTAGATAGGAGGAAGTCATTCAACTCCCGGCATTTTCCATGGTTTAGAGAAGCTAAGGAAGTCAGATCACGCTATAAGCCGCAGAGGTCCAATGGACTTTCTGCGATATATGCGGCACCTAGTGTGACCTGGATTTCATAACTTGTATATTTATTTTATTTATTTAGTTGATGCCCAAAATTAATAGTGAACTATGTAATGCACTCAATAGTTGGTTTATCAATTATTTACTTAAAAAATTTTGTAGAATACAATAATTTCGGCATTATTATGTCAATAATTCCGGCTGCATGCAAACTGAAAATGAAACTAAATAAATAACTGGATGGCGCATCCCTCATTAAGAGGATTAAAAAGAGTGACGCCACTGGATGCCACATTGGTAAGGACAATAGTTTAAACTTTTGTGTCATTTTTATTCGAGATTATTCCAATATAATTAATTTGATGGGAAAATTTAAATTAAAACTTTTATTAACATAATTAAATACTATCTTTTTGGTTTGGCAGAGTATAGAGTAAATAATAATTACGAAACAGAGACTGCTTAATCAAACTTTACACTCATTAAAGATTTGATTTAAAGTATTTAAATGCTTATTTTTAATTAATTAACATTTTACTTTGACCAATTATTAGGTTTACTTTCTGTACCTTTACAATGCTCTGTTTCTGGCAATAAAATTCAGAATTGATCCAAGAATCAAACAAACGTTGCACACACGATGAGATTTCTTGCCATCCGCCATCATAGTAAGAGCAACTTCCGGTGGCGTCAAGTTTTTCCCCAGAAGCGCCATCCAGTTATTTATGTAGGTCAGTGGTCCGATTGTACATGCAGCGCCATTTTTCAAAGGAGTTCCCATCTTATCAGGACCTAGAAACTTTAGCTTCATTTTTCAGTGAATGACCATTACTATCTAAAGACAATTAGCCATTTGGCTTCGCCTCAGAATCGAGTCTCGTGATTGGCTGATAGGCACCCTCAGCCTGCATTTGAGGTGCATATTGGATATTCGCTACTCGAACAACCGCTATAAGACAACTAGCGTCTTCTGTGGGAAAAAATATTCTCTCCACAATAATTACTTTTCAAATGCTCCTGCTTGTAACATTTTTTTTTTGGGTATCCTCATAGGTTAGTATAATGGAATGATATGTTCAATAACGACATTCTCAATGTAAAATACACGGTGGGCCTAAACCTATATATTTATTAAAAGATTTATCAGTTTTGGCTACAGTCTGTCAAATTTAGAAAAGCGGTTGGAGGGGGAGAGTGGGGGAGGAGTCTATTTTTTTAGGGGTCGAGATTATGTTCACTAAAAGCATTTTAATGTACTGAATTGTTTTTTAAAAATTTTAATTTGTTTTTGCAAACTTAAATTTTTTATCAAACTATATTTTATTTAATTAAAAAATAAAAAAAAATTTATTAAATAAATATAATTAAATAAAAAACTTAAAGGTTGCAAAAACATATTAAAATTTTAAAAAATTAAATCAGTAAATTAAAATGCTTTTACTGAACATATCTTGACCCCTAAAAGTAAAATAGACTTCTCCCCCACTGCCTCCCTTCCAACCGCCTTCCTAAATTTTGAAAGACTTTATGTGTCATTGTTGAAAAATATGTGATATGGTCATGACATCAAGGCATGTTGTTTAAAGAGCAAATGACACCAAAAATTTCGCTATTGACATGATAAATAATCAAAAAGAATGAAGCATAAAAAAGAATGGCTCAGGTTTTTAGAAAAAAAGTTACAATACTTTTAATAATGAGGAAACAAATATGCGAAATCGCCGGCCGAGGACGAGGAGGATTTTTTCACGGACTTCTTTTAGAAGGGAAGTAAAGCTGTTGGTCCCGCGTAGTCGTTTGCCGGCTGCACATAAAAGAATTCTGCGAGCCAAAATTTGCGGCCCCTATAACGCCGTCCTGAAATAACCATGGCAGTTGAAAAGGACGTTAATACCAAACCAACCAACCAACCAACCAAGAGCGCCTCCACCAGTCTGAACAGTGGAAACCAGATAAAGTCTATCCCTTCGTGTTGTTGTCTCGAAATTCTGCGCTAACGGGTTTCATCTGACCAACACACTTTCTTTTGTGGTTTTGGGTAGAGATCGAAGGTACCCAGAGTGGCCGTCGGGTGTCCTATCCCAACCTTGCCAATGTACGGCGTATAGTGAGTTCAGATATGCTATTCTGCGGTCCACTGTTGTACTCCAAGGTTAGTTGACGAGTCGTGAAGTTTCTATTCGCACGAACCAGCTTTCCCATCATACGCTCATTCCTTGGATCAACGAGTCGTTTGCAATAACACGCTTGTCTCTGGCCGTTTTGGTTGTTTACCAGTCCTGGTAAGCCCTTGAACTAGTTTTTCGGGAAAAGCCTAGAAGACGTGCAGCTTCGGAAATACTCAGTCCACATCACCAGGCACCAACTATCACCCCGCGCTCGAAGTCGCTCAGATGCTTTGTTTTCCCCGTGCTGAGGGTGTGTTCTCGTTTTATATTGGTACCGACTATCACGTGACCAACTGATACGTAGTAGATGCTATGCCAACGGATTTGCATAGTTTAGCGGTACCCCACCCCCGCCCCCAACAATTAATCGTCTTTTCTGTCGATTTTTTGGTGACTGTCTTTTTGAAAATAAAGTTGTTGTGGTCATCGTCTTCCTACGATCCTGTTATTGAATCACGTTGTCTCTTGATCGCGGTGCGTCCAGCACCCTCGATGAATTGAGTTTCATTTAACGTTGGTGTTATTGTCGAAAAGCTCTGACCCTTTATTATAATCATCCTGCAGACTTCGAACCTTTTGTTAGTCTTTAACTTTGCTTGTTATCAATAATAGATGGGCTTAATGTTTCGTTAAATAAATTCCCCGAGCTCAAGAAGTGATCTAGTGTTGTTCAAAAATAAATTCCCCGGGCTCCTCTTGTGATTGTTGTGCGACAATTGGAAACGTTACAATGAGTATGTGTCGTGTTAATAATTTGAGAATTAAAATAACTTGGTAATGTCTTTTTATAAAAGAATAAACAAGGTATTGTTGTATCGCAAGATTTAGAGCCATGAGTGGAATGCTCGATTAACAGAATAAGGGGAGTAGGCTCTTGTTCAAGACCATTGTTGAAACGATGAATTATTTCATACTGTTGCATTTTCGCTAACGCATTTGTCATCAGAGCAATGATAAAATGCAGTGGCTACGTACAGTGCAAACTTGTACGCCTTCCGTTCAATGCAACGGAAGTGGCAAGCTGTACCGCCATCTGCCGACAGAATCAAAACAGTATTGTATGGATTCCGACGTTAGAGGGCGTGTTTTGGCTAGCTGTTGTTATGGCAACCACACAATTGGCATGTCACGGTCGTGTGGATTTCAGATTCATTTTTTTCTGCTTTCTGGATGATTAGCCATTGTCGAAAGGAACCATGCCTTAAAGGTAAGCCAGCATTTTTTGAGCGTTTTGGGTTAGGTTAACTGAGGTTAACTTAGGTTTAGCCATAAAATGAGGTCCCGTAACTTTCTGGCAGCCATTTCTGTGACCACTAAAATATACGGATCATTAGCCTCCTGTAACCGGCCGAGGGGAAACCAACTGCCCCCTGTAAACAAATAGGTCGGGTACGTATATAAATCGATGTCGCCATGAGCGAAGCGAGGGAGCGTGCGCCGCGAGCAGGGGACGCTGGAGCGAAGCGTTAGCGGAGCGATGGCGTCCGCGTACTAGTATAGGTTGATTTAAGTATAGATGGCAGCGCTTACGCTTTATGAATCTGAGGCTATGACGCTATGGTCGAAATGAGGAGAAAATCTCGGCAATGTTAAGAATACTGTATAGGAACATGCATGAAAAATGTTCAGTTCCACAATGTACGAACAACAATGTTAAAAACAAAAATCTCAAGTTTCATGGACTACCTACAGATCGAAAAATTCAGTGTGGTTAAATGAGATATCGTAGCCTAGCCCAATATATAGCATCGCCACTTTCGTAAATCGTAATTCATTATAAAATTTGCTCACTGTTAGTCAATACTTGTTTATTTCCATCAGTTTTCGCTCCTATTAACTGAAGCTTTTCTTTCAAGTCTTTAATTTTCATCTTCACTAAACTTTTGTAAATAAACTAGAACAAAATTCATAAACCGTAGCGGATGCCATCTGGCGGATAGATTTGGCATTTAAATCAACCTATTGTAGAATGGGAAACCAACTGCCCCTGTAACCGGCCGAAGGGAAACCAACTGCCCCCTGTAAACAAATATGTTGGGGGTATGTTTGTAATTCGGGGTCGCGGGGTCGCTAGTATTGAGTGATGGGAATCTGCCATATTGCTTGTTTCGAAATTAGAGAAAGTTTGGAGTCTGAAACTGTTGGTAGATGGCGGTATAGCTAGCCACTTCCGTTGCATTGAATGGAAGGCGTACAAGGTTGCACTGTACGTAGCCACTGCCTAAAATTTAATTCTTATGTTACAAGATTTTATTTTATTAATTTATGTATTTATATTATTTTTTGTATTTATTTATCATTTAATTAATGTATTCTTATATTAGTTATATTATTTTATTTATTTATTTTTATTTATCCAATTCCATCAAAAAATTTTCATTTTATTTACACTTTAATTTTTATGGCTTTTTCATTGAAATGCCAAAATGTATAATGCTTAAACATTACAGCAATACTGCTCTTGATTCTCGTTCTATGCTTATAAGGAGATTCAAGTTTGGATTCAAAAGTGTTGGCTGATTTTTGGATTTTATGATCTATAACTATTAATAAAAATAGACTATTTAATTAATCACACAATTATAAATAATTTTTTGAACTTATCTTATTTTTATCTTAACAAATTAATTTAAAAATAAAACCGTAAATTCGGTATGAAATATTATAATATACGAATCCTTCTTTTAAAAATAACATGAATTTAGCATGATTTTAGAAATATCATATTTACCCTAATTTTTCGAATATAACGCGCACCATTTTGCAGTCAAAAACAGTTACAAGAAGCCCTGCGCGTTGTATTCGAGTGCGCATTATACTCGGATTTATATTTTTAATGGTGCATCGGCGATGAGAAAAAGCGTTTTTAAAAATCGATAATATCTTCGGATCCAATAATCAGATTTGAATGAAAATTTCCGTGATGATTATACATGCCATAAGTGTTCGAAGGATGCCAAGATTAACCCTTTATCCCCATTATTTACGGAGGTATAGCAGAAAATTCGTGTAAATACGATTGTGAATGGGTTTCAGAAAGCAAGGCTTTTGCCTCCAGAAAACGAAGCGATCGAAGAAGTAGAGTCGCCAGCATAAGAACAGCTCCGATGCAAGAGCCTCCATTTCAAGAATTACCACCGCAAGTTGCAGCGCAATCAGCTGAATGGATGAAACTATTTCATTCCGAAAGTGAAAATGAAGACTTTATTGGTTTTTAATTGTTATTAGGTATTTTATTTGATTTTTTAATTTGTAATATTTATAAACATTTATTTTAGAAAAACCATTTCGTATCATATTTTTTTTACCAATAGGCAAATCAAAAGGGCAATTATAATAACTACAGTAAATTTATTTTATTTTCTAGTATGTATGACATCATACAGGTTATTATACCTAAGTGCGCGTTATAGTCGAATTTTTTTTACTATTCATGTAGGTTTAAAGGGTGCGCGTTATACTTGAGTGCGCATTATAGTCGAATTTTTTAATAATTCATGTAGGTTTATAGGGTGCGCGTTATAATTGATAGCGCGTTATATTCGAAAAATTAGGGAACGTAATTTTAAAGTATCATGCATTTAACATAATCGAAAATTAATAAAACAGTTTTTAATTTTCTTGAATGGCATTTGAATGGAATTTCAGCACTCAGTATGTGGTCTTCGTCTTCTTCATCATCCCACCAGTCGTCATCAGAATCCTTAAAAATTCCTATTTGAATAATTATGCAGTCGAACCTCGATAAGTGGATAGCCTCGAGATCGGAAGAAAATAGCCACTTATCCGGAGTAGGGGGTTTTCGTTTAGAAAAAGTACACTTCTTGGTACTAATTGATTTAAACAGTGTCTAATGCTTAATTTAACAATATAAAATTATCATTATCACAAAACAAAAGAATATTCCCTTCTGCATATGCATTTGTTGATGGATTTTTTTCAACTACTAATCCCACAAGTCTCCTTTCGTGCTATTTAAAATGTATATTTTAGAGAAAATTTATGTGTTGCACCAAAAGCTGGGTGTCTTCACAGAAGGATGCTGTGTACTTAATTCCGAATGACAACCGACAATGGAACAGTGTAGTGTATCTGTATTGGAGTGGAATTTGAAGCATAGCTTCCATAATATCACTCTTTATAAACATATTTCAAAGGAAGCCTGATATAACCACAAAGGTCATCCACAGTATGAACGAATAAAATTACCTCCTCTTGGTGGAGGGGAATTTGACTGACAATTGTCTGAGCTTGGAATATATCACTAAATAAAAAAGCTACACACACGAAACCCAGTGTTTTGACAATCGAACAGTGAAGTGTATATTTGTTCAGGTGGGACAGAAGTAGTGCTATCATGAGGCTCACCCTTCTAGAATAAATTCCAAATGAAATCAAATGAAGTAGGCAAGAAGCCTGACTAACCCAAGAGGTCTTCCACATTATGAAAAATATAATATGATTGAAGATTGTCAAAAGATTTGGGGGGGGGGGGGGGAACATCTTCCAATAATCCGGGAAGGTGACGTTGCCAATGCCTTCAAAGTTGACGTTATGGTCGGCTTTCTATATTTCGTATGTCATTTCATTTCCAGAAATCTGATCTCATACAGACTTTATATTGTGGCTATTACAAGCGGAGTATGCATATTGCACAGACTGGGGGGGGGGGGGGGGTT
>JAHWFO010031012.1:77346-107471 GCA_023313115.1 Rhysida immarginata | reverse complement strand
CTCTAGAAATTTTGGCGTCGACTACAAAGGTCATTTTTCGCCTTTTACACAAGTTATAACAGTAAGCAGCCCGGGACAAACACAAACATCCATGCCCACGGCGGGATTCGAGCCCGCAGCCAGGCGGACTCAAAAACTAGAAAGCCTATGCCAATTTGATTTGGCATTAAATTATTTGTTAGCTATTTCTGAAAATTCTCAGAAATCACATCTTCAGGCTAATCACCGTACGAGTTCCAGATTTGAAAACAAGGTCAGCATTTTTAACTTATCTTTTCCCCTCTCCTGCGTGAATAATCCTGCTCTTTTACAGTTTTCTAAAACTTCAATTTCATTGTCATTTTGCCAGCACTTTCCTAAAACAGCAATTATATGAATACACGTTTCATCCAAATATATAGGGTGGGTTTGTTTTCTAATCTCTTCCAGAAACGACGTCGAGCTGCAACTATTTCAGACTTCTCTACGAAAGCACTTCTATTAGATTTTTTGTTACATTTTTTTATGCAAACTCCCCTATTTCTTTCTCTATCATGATTATACGCACTCACAAAAATGTCATGGCACATCTGCCTAATAACGTGTTGGGCCCCCTCTGGCCCGAATAACGGCGGCGACTCGTCGTGGAAGAGAGTCTACCAGACCCCGGAATACAACCACAAACACTGCAAACCATTCCGCTTCCACTGCACTCCATAACGATGCTGCATTTACCAGTTGTGTTAGTGACGACCTGACAGATCGTTTGATGACGTCCCACTAATGTTCAATGGGATTGCAATCTGGGGAACGTGGAGCTCAAATTATTGTCGTGAAGTCGGTAGCATGTCCCTCCAACCACTGCCGTGTCACAAGGGCTGTGCATTATCTTGCTGGAAGATGCCGTTGCCCGCGGGATAAAAACAGTTCATGAAGGGGTGCAGGTGGCTCCCAAGCAGATCGACGTAGGAAGTAGCAACCAGAGTGGATGTCAGATGCACCAATGGACCCATTGCATGCCACGAGAAGTATGGAGCCTCCACCTGCCTGAGCGGTTCCCACTTGACAAGCGGGGTCCATGGCTTCCATCGGCCTGATAGAGTTGAAACCGTGACTCGTCGGACCAGGCAACCCTTCACCAGTCTTCAGCGGTCCAATGTCGATGTTGGTTGGCCCAGGCTAGACGTTTCCGATGAAGTGCAGCTATTAAGGGGGCAGCCGTCGTGGCCTCCTGCTCCCAAAGCCTGAAACTACCAAGGTTCGCCGAATTGTCGTCACAGACACAGTTGTGGGACATCCCTGGTTGTACCGCATTGTGATTTGAACCGCTGTCGCCCTTCGGTCAGCAGTTGAAAGCCGGGTAACCCAGCGAACACCTCTGGAATCATTGAGGCGTGGGCGGCCCGTCCGCTCTCCGACATGGGTTGCAACCTCTCTTTGGGTATGCTCTCGATAGACCCTTTGCAACGGTTGTGCGGGAAAATTGCAGTGTGCTAGCTACATCTGATTTTGAGGCACCCATCCGTCTGGCACCAACAATCATTCCCCGTTCAAATGCGGATAGCTCTCGGCGTGCTGCCATTTCTGCAGCTAGTATTTTGCTCACAATGATTGTGATATCAGGGAAGTCTATGCACCTGCATTCCGAGAATGGAAGCAGCGGGATATGTCTCATTACGGACAGGGAACCTGATTGGGGGGGGTGTGCCATGACTTTTGGTGAGCGAGTGTTTATGAATCACCTTTATTAATGTTAATGATATAAATAAAATATATACACAGTAGAGCCAAAACATTATGACCATCCCTACATTGGTGAATGAACTCATCTGGATCACGTGGAAGGCACGTAATTAAGTGGGAATGGTATTTAACTGCTGCTGGAGAAGATAAGGAATCGGTCTTGCACTTTATTTTGCGAGTGCTAGGAAAGGTTGCTGATGTAAGCGAATTTGATAGAGGGCAGATTATAATGGCCCGAAGACTCGGAACGAGTATCTCCGAAACTGCACGTCTGGTAGATTGTTCACGATCTGCCGTTGTTAGTATTTATGCAAAGTAGATAAATAACGGTGAAACCAGCAGTAAACGCCAAGGTGTTGGACGCCCACGCGTCATCAAAGAAAAAAAGACGTCGGAGACTCTCCCACTTAAAAAGGAAGATCGGCGCCAGACAGTGGCTCAGCTGGTAGCCCAATACAGGTCCAAATGCAAGTGTTTCGGGACACACAGTTCAGCGGACACTGTTGGATATGAGACTGCGTACCAGACGTCTCACTCGTGTGCCTCTGTTGACCAGGTGTCATTGTCAACTACGTCTAAAGTGGGCCCGGAAACATGGAGACTGGACCATGGATAAGTGGAAGAGAGTTGCCTGGTCGGATGAACCACAATTTCTTATTCATCACGTCGGTCGAAGAATGACCTGGTGTACAGGGTTCGCCGACTTCTCCCCCCCCCCCCCTTGTACAGCAGGTCATACACAGGCTGATGGTGGCGGTATTATGCTTTGGGGGACGTTCTCATGGGCGGCTCTGGGACCCGTACTTGTGGTAGAACGGACCATGAAAGCTGCGGACTATCTGAACATCACTGCGGACCAGTTGCACCTTTACATAGCGTCTGTCTTTCCGAATGGAAATGGAATCTTCCAGCGGGACAACGCCCCATTTTAACAAGGCTCGAATTGTGTTGGAGTGGTTCGAGGGAATAAGAATGAATTCAAAACAAAAAAAAAATCATCCAAGTCGGACCAACCAATCACCCACAATCACGTGATGAACTGACGCCACAATCACCATAACACAATTGGGCACGGAACCTAACTGACGCCAAAACATGCCTTTTATTTGCTTTTCCGCATGAAAGTGAATGTGAGTATGGTAATTTATGTTAAATTTTTGATATGCATGCTTTACATAGTGAAAATATCAACATTCAGTTTTCCTTGTGCACTGTGACTGTTTGTAAGTTCACCACGTGATTGTGGATGATTGGTTGATACGATTTGGATGATTTTTTTTGTTTGTTTGTTTTTCTATGCTGAACAAGTTTGCAATTGGGTTTTTTTTCTCTATCCCTTACGGTTTTTGAGATAAATTTTGAATGTGTCCTAATTTGCATATTTGGGATGATGAAAAGTGCACCATTGACATATCTGCTTCGGTTCAAAATATAAAATGGGGGTTCAGACTTTTGTATTCACCCTGTATATTGTTAAATTAAACACCAGACAATGTTTAAATCAAATAGGGTTGCGTAGTCTTTTTTTTAAAAGAAAACTCACTGCTTGAAAGTGTATATTTTCTTCCAGTCCCGAGGGTGTCCACTTATCCAGTTCGACTGCATAATTAATTAAAGAAGAATTTTTAAGGACTCTGCTAACGACTGGTAGGATGATGATGAAGACGAAGATCACACATATGGTGCTGAAAACCCATTCAAATCCCATTCAAGAAAATTAAAAACTGTTTTATTAATTTTCGATTATGTTAAATTCATGTTACTTTAAAATTACGTTAAATTTGTTATTTCTAAGATTATGTGAAATTCATGTTATTTTTAAAAGAAAGATTCGTATATTATAAAATTTTCCACGGAATTTACGGTTTTATTTTTAAATTTGTCTGTTAAGATTAAAATAAGATAAGTTCAAACAATTATTTATAATTGTGTGATTAATTTAATAGGTCTATATTTATTAATTTTTATAGATCATAAAATCCAAAAATGAACTAAACACTTTTGAATCTAAAGTTGAATCTCCTTATAAGCATAGAACGAGAATCAAGAGCAGTAATGTTTAAGCCTTATACATTTTTGCATTTCAATTAAAAAGCCATAAAAATTAATGTGTAAATAAAATGAAAAAAAATTTGATGGAATTGGATACATAAAAATAAATAAATAAAATAATATAACTAATATAAGAATACATTAATTAAATGATAAATAAATACAAAAAATAAAATAAATAAAGCGAATAATTAATTAATTAAATAAACTAGACTAAATGAATAAATAAAATAATATAAATACATAAATTATTAAAATAAAATCTTGTAACATAAGAATTAAATTTAATCATTGCTCTGAAGACAAATGCGTTAGCAAAAATCTAACAGTATGAAACAATTCATCGTTTCAACAATGGCCTTGAGTAAGAGCCATACTCCCCTTATTATGTTAATCGAGCATTCCACTCAGGACTCTAGATCTTGCGGTACAACTATAAGAGGAAAAGGGTTTTTTCAAACCAAGCTTTTATAATGCTTTATTTAGTGGCAACAATAATGCGTAATTTTGCAACACTGAAAAATAGATACATTTAACCCTCGCCATAACGAATTGTCTAATTGTCACAACAATCAATTCGTAGTAATGAAGTTGTACCATTAAAACACGAACCAGTGAACAGATTTGAAATTTTTTTTCTTTAACATAAATTGTGATCGATCCTCTGTATGTGTGTCAAGTTTCAGCTCCCTAGCTTGTTGGGAAGTTTGTTTAAAATGATTACAAGATTTGACTTAAACAAACTAACATTGAAAGGTTAATAAAAGCTTTTAAAAAATAAGAGACAGTCGAAAAGAAAAGAAACTTTGGCGAGGTAAGTCAATGTAGAAGAGACTTTAACAATGGTGGAAAAGAGAAAACAAATTTTCCATTCGTTGTTATTTCACCTCTCTGACAGCCCTTGCATCTTGTCTTAAGTGATTGATGCTTTCGAAAGCAAATGTATGAGAGACTAACGAGATAAGTGTTGAAATTTTTTTTTATATTTATGTTTTAATACGTTTGAAAACTTTTAATTAATCGAATCTCTTGGATAAATCCAGTTACCCCGACGCCATGTAATTTGGAATGGATGACGCCCTGTCATCGAACAGGAGTCCATTCACCACGATGGTGAATCGGTGTGTTGGGATAAATTATCCCGCGACGAACCACTGCTATACCCCTTCGAATTTTCCATCGACGCGAAGTTGATATGTGGTCCTTAGGTTGAACCGCCCCGATCCGAAATTCGAGTCGCAGAATCGACTCCAACGAGCCACGACGCTAGGATTTTCCACTCTGCTAAAGATAATATAGTTCCTTTATTTTTTGGGAAACCTTCTTCTGGTTAAAAAGAAAACTCTTTCTTCCTGACTTCCGAAATTGAATGTTACCTTACGATGAAAAATTTCTGTTGTGATTAGAACGGATCCTCGAGATCATTCCTCGTTTGCTTTAAAAATAGAGTAGAGGAAAAGAAAAGAAAAGAATTTTAAAAACATGAAATAATACCTTAAAAAATAAAAAAGGGGAAATAATTAATCTGGACGATTACTAAAGAAACGTTCCGGAAAACGTGGCAACGGATTAGTTGGCTGGAAAAAACTAACTTCTTCCTATCTCTTCCGATTCTTGTTTAGTGGAATCCAAACAATTCCTACAAAGATGTTTTGTCTGTTAAATTTCGCCATTGTTAGAAATGGTCGTTCCGGATGTAACCGAGCCAATTCCATTCGCTCGAGACATGAAAATATTCCATCTTCTATTGTTGGTCGCCTCACGAGTGGGTACTCCACTAACATGCCCCGCGTGCTTTCTCCCTAGGCCCCCCCCCCCCCCTTATTTTGCGATGCCCCGTTTTCCCTTGTGCTTCATCACTGAAGACGCTCCTTTCTTTGTTTGAGATGAGTTTGATGCCCCATCTTATTTACTTGACTTCTTAAGCTTCAATTAACCTTGACTTCTTTTATTGGAATTAGAAAGAACTTTTGTTCTAAGGAAAAGGAAACTCTCATTAAAGCTTAATTCGTAGAAAAGAAACGTAATTCTCTTAATTAAGAAATATTAAGACTCTTACCAATATTAGATCTGAACTTTTGATTGATATTCGACCGACTATCGATCAGTCCCAGCGTCGTTCAGTCAACTCAGTTTTCTTAAAAGAAATGTAATTGCTAATGCAAATTACTTAATAATCATAAGATAAAAAAAGAATTAATTAGAAGACCTCTACTTTACGAAATAAAGGACTTACCTGATAATGTCGACTCGATACGTCATCGCAAGACCTAAACTGAAATAGAGGGGGGGGGTGGGGGGGGGAGAAGAACATTTTTTAACTGGGTATAGTCTGAAAGTAATCTTTCCAATATTTATTATTAGTCCCTTTGTGTATTACTCACTTGATTCATCCAGAAAGCTGTAATTTATTCTTCAGAACTTACATATGACAGTTTTTTTGAGAGCTGTTAATTTAATTGTTTATGATTAGCTGCAACTAAAGATTAACTGAATTTTGAAAATTGGAAACTTAATCGAAGAATTAAGAAACATATCTTATCTTTTTTTTTTGAACTGCCCCTATTTGTCTATTACGGCTAAAGACATAAAATTGACCACTCTTTAGCTGTGGAGGGTGCAACCAAGTCATCTCTTCTTAATTAATGAAACCCGTTCAATAGTTTTAATTTAGACTAAACACAGTGATCTTCCAGTAATTATTCTCGAAAATCGTAGTCTAAATGTCATAGGTTTAGAGGAGACACTACACGAATACCCATTTGTAACACATGATCGACTAAGTCCTTTACAGAATCATGGGTGCTCTTAATAAACTGGCCGCTTGAGTATCGAGCAGTGGTGTCAAGCAGAAGTATCAATTCGCGTTTCAGTCTAGAGCTCCCAAAATTATTCCCCTGATGAATTTGAAACAAAGACGAGCTCGTGTAAAGTAGTGCCAAGACGACTGGAGTAACGTTTTAAGCTTATTTAGTTATGAATCCATGTTCTCCTTGTCGTTTGGTCACCACTTGTTGTTTGGAGACAGACACAAGAAGCTTAGATCAGGAACTGCCTCAAGAGATCACTGAAATTTCTGCTTCAGTAATGGTATGGGGATGCATGTCAGCATGTCAGCATGTCGTTATGCGCCCTATATGAAATAATTAATGCTGCAATCTATTAAGAAATTATTGACAATTTCATAATCCTATCATCTGTAAATGTTTCCCATCCCACCATTATGCTGTAATTCTTTTCTCTGCCAGCAGGAAAGTATGGTGTGTTGACACATACTGCTAAATCATGCTACTCATATTAAACGATGAAATATCTGTTACCATGGCAAAATAAGTTAATCAGACATTAATCCAATTAAAAGTTTATGTTCGGCAAAGACACCCACAAACTAAACAGTAGCTGATTTCGACAATCGAACATATTAAGTCTATTATTATCAGTTGTGAAGAATGTGCTACGTAAATGAAGGTCATCAACATGCCATACAGACTAAGTCTTGAAATTAAAATCAAAGACGAAGCTACTTAATGTTAATTTGATTGGTTTTTTGTTTGGTTTGTTTGGCATTAACGTCCTTTTCAACAAATATTAATTTAATGAATCGTTTTTGATTAAAGTGACTTGTGTAACTCTTTTGCATAGTTCTAATTTTTTGTGTCTGTAATTGGGATTATTCTATTATATTTGTCATCTTCAATTTTTTTAATGTAAATTTTAATGTTTGAATAAACAAATGTTTGTTTTGAATAAGTCCATCATACAAGGGGAAAGTCTAAACACGTAGTCTAAAAATTCGCTGATTACTCGCCACTTAGAACGTTAAAAGCCCAACGAGAAGTGCATCTTAGAACATACAATATTACCATTACAATTAGTCCCTCAATAAATTCATTGTTTATTATAATTTATATAAAATTTAAAATAGATTTGTTAACGTATTTCGTAAGTTGAAAAAACTTTGACTAACCTGCACTTGTCACCAGTTATAGCATCTACCTGAGATTGCATGCATTTCCGAATACATACTTTATATTGATTACTGGGATCGCAAGGTTCTCTTTTCTTATTTAGGTTTATTACCTGAAATTCAACATAGCCATATAGAAGGAGTTTAAATTCTTAATATTGGGATGGAAAGAAAATACCCTATAACCAATAAAGAAATATTAATTTTGGTTTAATATACGCAGATTTTGGAGTCCCTGCAGAATCCCTGCATGATCTCGTAAGGTATCTGGGTAATCTCTTTGCCATCACTTGCTGAGCAAACTGTGGACAAGCCCTAGCTATTGAGGGAAAAAAAATCATAATAATCTGCAAAAATTTCGTAGGGGTACCACTCCTTTATGTATGGAAAGTACATACATAGTCAAGTAAATGCAAATATATCCTATAAAAAGTTACCACCTTCTCTGATAGATACAGAATTTCTTGAACAGACAACAATTCATCACTCCAGAGAATGTTGACCAAGAACTTACTAGATTCTTTTAGTTCATGCTGCCACATTCCTACTGATCCTTTTCAAAGAGCTACCTGGACGATGAAGCGTAGAGCAATGCTCCGAACAACGAAGAATTGCCGAAGGTTCTTGGTTCGAGTTCAGACTATCGAAATTTCTTTCCTATTTTCATCAATAATGAAGAATCGATACAGTCGAACCTCGTTAATGATATTAAGGGACCATATGTTTTGACTGGGTCGTTTTGATACAGGGTCGTTGTACCTCAGACGTTATGAATCAGACAATTTATATAGATCGTTTTGACTCGGAAGTTTTGACTGGTCGTTTTAGTTGGTTTTTTTTTCTTGCTTTTTTTCTTTGGATCAGATGTTTGGGTCGGGCGTTTTGACTGGGACGTTTTGACTGAGTCGATTTGAATGGGTCATTTTGATTGGGTCGTTTTGACTCAAACGTTTCAACTGAGTCGTTTTAACTGGGCCGTTTAGATCGAGTCATTTTTACTGGGCGTTTTGGCTGATATGTTTTCAATTGAGACTTTTTGCAAGGGCCGTTTTGAGTGAGTCGTTTTGATTGACATGAGACGTTTCGAGTGGTTCGTTTTGAATGCACTGTTTTGACTGCGATGTTTTAACTAGATTGTCTTGACTGAGTCGTTTTGACTGTGAGGTTTGACTGGCCGTTTTGTCTGAGTCTTTCTGGTTGTGGCGGCGATTTGACCCGAACGTTTCAACTCGACATTTCACTTGGACATATCGACTGAATCGTTTTAACTGGGACGTTTCGACTCGATCGTTTTAACTGGGCCATTTTGACTGCACCGTTTTGACTTGAGCTGTTTTGACTAAATTGTTTTGACTGAGCCGATTTGACTGGCTGTTCAAAAGCTTGTGCCACTGTGGGTTGATGGCATGAGTGTTCCGCAACTGGACTAACGGCAAAGTTTACTTTTAGTAACTGCAGTGAAGCCTCTCTCAGGGACATCCAAATGAACAATTCATTCGTAGCACTTGTTTCGTATCCGGCCTGCAGTGAAGCATCATTTAAAGACGCCACTATTGACCCATAATTTCGCAGTATGTTATTCTGAAGTTACTAATTACTATTAGAAATTAATAAAGTTTATTTATAATTCGTAAATATTTAACAATAATCAATTAATGTTATTGAAGCGCTTAGTATAAGAATTTACAAAATTATCACTAATTAATAACTGATTTAAACATTTGATATATTAAAAAAATTTACTAAATTGCAAAAAAAAAGTTGAGCGGGTCTTGTATCACAAAGAAATGACGGGTCTTGTATGATTTTATTTGCGTAAACTGACAGTCCTTTAAAAACACACAAAAGAATTCCGTGTTTCCATGTTTGTAAGATTACCAACAATTAAAACGCTCTTTACTCATACCTTAATCTTATAATTTCATACAATTAATACCAAATGAGTAAATAACCTAAATGTGTAAACACCAGAGTTTCTTTGTGTGATTATGACTTAATTCCCATAAGCGGCCGTCATTTTACGCTAATAAATACTAAAAACAAACAATCATCTGGTATAAATAATAATAACAACAATAATAAAAATAATAATAATAATAATAATAATAATAATAATAATAATAATAATAATAATAATAGGTAACAACAACAGGGAATAACCCACCAAAATGGGGTTATTTAAGATACAAGTAAAAGGGAAATAACGTAATTTAAAAAAGGACAATAAAAAAACAGAAAAACACAATTCAATTCAATTCAATTCAATTCATGTACTGTGTTCACACAGCTAATTCAAGCCAACACGGAACTACAATATCGAGCAAATCGAATGAGAGTTACAAGATAAAAAATAAATAAAACCACAATCACAAAGGCAGGATAGTACCATGACGATGAAAATTAATTAAATAAATCACTGACATCAGAATTCTCATTGTATAGTTTTTGAATTCTGAACATTGTATCCCGACGAAATTCTTCTCTGAGTTTAATAGGAGGCCAAGGCTTCAACACGGGCTTCCTCGTAGTATGAGAGGGTACTCGGATGAAAGTGGACTCGAGAAGGTTTGGAGCATCTATCTTTCCTACTAAAACATTCTTAGGAAAGGCAAAATCAATCTTCATTCTAATGTCTGAGAGTGCACACAGATCTGAAGGTACATCAATATTCGGGAATTTCCGCTTCAGAAACCGGAGAAAAACATTTTGCACCCTATCCAGTTTACAAAACTGCATATTTGAACCCCCATTCTGTAAAACAGAACAGTAGAACAAAATGGGTAAAACTAGACTCCGATAGAGCCGAACAAATGTAGAAGGGCACCGACAATCGGCTCCATTGCGCACAATGGTACCAAGAGCTCTGTAAGCCTTCAGACGAACAGTCAACATGGGAATTATGGGAAAGTGTGCTATCAACGATTACGCCAAGATCACGGACATAGAGCTTGGCAACTTGCACATTTCCACAGACTAGGAGAACTCGATAAAATTGGTCTTTTTGTCACATTTGGTTGCATTAATTGCAAGATCATTCTGCTCACACTAATGACATATACTATAAATTTCTTGCTGAAGCAGGTGAGCATTAAGACAATTATTATGTTACCAAAAAGTTTCACATCATCTGCATACATCAATATATGGAAGTTTATAATCACCTCGGGGAGGTCAGCAGTGAAGATAACAAATAATAAAGGCCCTAGAACAGAACCCTGTGGAACACCACAGTGAGGCCTATAGGGCAAAGATGAATGATGTCGTATAGATACAACAAACTGTCGATCCAACAGAAAAGAGCGCATTATCCGAAGGAGTCCATTAACAATTCCATATGCACGCAATTTTTTAAGTAGTAACTCATGATTGACAGAGTCGAACGCCTTTTGCGTATTGAAGTTGCTGGCAGTGGTCAAGAGCATCATGCGCATGAGTGGTGAGAGATACAAGATTGCTCACAACGGAACGTCGGGGAATGAAACCATGTTAACACGCAGGAACATGAGGAAAGACATGTTGTAGAAGATATTTATGAATGATGTTGTCAAAGACTTTGGCAGTGGGTGGAAGGACAGAGATCGGCTTATAGCTAGCAATGTCAGTCCGTTTGGGAGTACCACCCTTAAAGGCAGGATCCACAACCGCATTCTTCCTTATTTTAGGATAGTGGCCAGCTTTTAGACACAAATTAAAGATGCGCCTAAGAGGAATAATTATGACATCTCGAAGGCCTTTAAGAATAAAGGAAGGAAGCTCTGTCGGAGAATTGCAGGGTTTGTCCCGTAATCTATTAATGCCGTAGGCAACATCTCTGTCAGTGAATTTCGTTAAGTAGAGGTTATCAATAGGGGGACAATAGGTAGACAGTTCTCCGAGAATGTGTTGAAAGAAGTAGAGACAGTTTCACTGAAATGCTGGGCAAAACAGTTGCTAATATCCAATCCATCTGTAATGGTAAGACAGCAGAGGTAGTCATAGTAGTTATAGCATGTCGATCCTTTCTTTTGGAGTAGCAGTAAATCTGGTTATTTTTCTTATTACGGGAGTTATTAGTACATTCGCTACATGGTCTTACGCCGCAAATATAAAAATCATTCTGATAATGGATAGGTCATAGCGTAGCCACCGTATATGTAAACAGTAACGAAGACCCAAAGTATCAAATTAATTAAAGAAAAGCTGATGGATTATTTAAACACGATGCCTCAGATGTTAAAATGTTACAGTACAGATGTTAAATGCGTTTAAATAAATCGTAAATAAAAATAGGAAAGAAAAAGAAAAAGAAAATTCCAGTCTGGGATCGCGACGCTCTAAGTAATTAAGCCATTGTTGACTGTAATGTAGGCTCGTGGCTTAATTTTTCATTTATCACTTAAATTTAATGTCATATTCATCCGGATGCACCACAATAATGAAAATATGGAGTATAAATTTTATGGCCAACGCCATCATCAAATAATTAATTCGGTAAATTAATATTAGAAAATAAATTTAAAACAAGATAAGAGGAAAAGGGTTTTATCAAACCAAGCTTTTATAATGCTTTATTTAGGGCAACAATAAAGCTTAATTTTGCAACAATAAACAATAGATACATTTAACCCTCGCCATAACGAATTGTCCAATTGTCACAACAATCAATTCGTAGTAATGAATTTGTACCATTAGAACACGAACCAGTGAACCGATTTGAAAATTTTTTTCTTTACCATAAATTGTCATCGATCCTGTGTATGTGTGTCAAGTTTCAGTTCCCTAGCTTGTCGGAAGTTGGTTTAATATTGATTACAAGTGTTGACCTAAACAAAGTAACATTGCAAGGTTAATAAAAAGCTTTTAAAAAAGACCCCCTCTCTCCAAATACGAAAATAAAAACTCTAGTAAATTCTGATAAAAAAACACATATTTTTCAAATAATTCAATAAAATAATGTATAAATTATCAAAAATCAGATAAAAAATAAGGTTTATTTCTGGGATATGTCCTCATTCTCATTTGTGCTATTACTATAGAAGTTTTGACCGATGGGGTTTTTGCAGGATCCTACTTCAAACAAATCAAAATCCAACAGATCGAGACCTAGTATTACCTTAGATATACAGATCGCGACAGTGTATATACAGAATTCATTTATGTGATACAAAACCCATTCAACCAAATTTTTTTGCAATTAGGATTTTTTTTAATATGTCAAATCACTTACTAATTAGAAATAATTTTGAAAATTCTTAGACTAAGCGTTTCAATAAAATTAACTGATTATTGTTAAATACTTAAGAATTAAAATAAACTTTATTAATATCTAATAGTAATTAATAACTTCAGAGTAAAATGCTGCGAAATTATGGGTGAACAGTGGCGTCTTTAAGTGATGCTTCACTGCAGGGCGAATACGAAACAGTTGCTATGAATGAGATGTTCATTTGGGTGTCTCTGAGAGAGGCTTCACTGCAGTGCACGCAGTGCTCGCAGTTTCTAAAAGTCAACTTTGCCAAATGGACATATAGGATACATGGTCAGCAAAAACTTCTTTATTCCGTTGCCGAACTTAATGCTGCTCTCATGGATGCATGGAAGGAAAATCCTTCGACCAACTAATAAATCCTTATGGAAAGTTCCCAGACATGTGCATGTTATTAATGATAGAAAAGTTGGATCAGCATCCTATGTGCACATAATTCTACACCAAGAGATGTCCAGATACTCTAAACCACATAGTATACAAAGTGATTCAGGAAGGTAGGTCAAGAATTAAATACCATGTACAGTTTGTAGCGGGAAACAATGTTGTTCTTAAAAACGTGGTTCCGGAAATGCATCCTTAAAGAGATAATGCAACTTGTACGAGGTAGGAATGGATGTGCGTTCCTCAGATGGCAATGATAGGGTCCATGTAAATTAGGATCTAAACATGTAAATTGCTCGTGTTCTCTCCTTTAAAGGATCGCACAATGGATCGCTTGACGAATGCGGAGCTGTCGGACATGCATCTCGTCTACGGCGAGGCACAGGTTAATGCTGCAAAGTCAACAATCCCGATGACCTTGTGGCACAGGTTGATTAGCTTGTAGCTAAAATTGTTACAGCGTGTGGAGAAGGGTCGGCATTTTGAACACCTACTGTAATGTCATTCCTACCTCGTACAAGTTGCATTATCTCTGTAAGGATGCATTTCCGGACCCATGTTAATAGGTAAAATTTAGTTACCCGCTACAAACTGTACATGGTATTTCATTCTTGACCTACCTTTCTGAATCACCCTGTATACAAGGGTGCGTAAGGTATTTGAGGACAGATTCACGTCAAGAAAGAAAACAGAGATATAAGCCGAGAAAATAACTTCGTTATCGAAACATATCATGAGCATACACAAGAAAACTTCTTGTTATATGGCTATTCAATGAATCCGCCTTGAGCTTTTATAACTGCTTCAATGCGAGATCGAAACAGTCGACATGCGCGAATCAAATGGTCATGGTTTATATTGGTCATTACTCAACCAATGACAGCTTTCAATTCATCTTTGGTGTTATAGGGGTGTTCATTGACCTCTCTCTCTCCACAACGCTCCATGTGTAGTAGTCCAACGGATTCCGGCCAGGGGTGTTAGGAGGCCAAAGTTTAGGGGTTATATGATCATGGAAGTTGTCGGCCATCCATTCCGGTGTCATGCGAGACTTGTGTGCTGGGGCAGAGTTTTGTTCAAACAAATAAGGATTAATATTTTGCGTATCGTGTCTATCCAAGGATTAATAGTTGTTTCAAGGGTCTCAACGTAGACCGCAGAGTTAACTTTAAGGCCTTGGGGAAAGAAGTGTGGAGGCATCACCTGCCCTTCTCTGCTGACAACCCCTAAAACCATGACGGTTGCAGAAAATTTCGTGTGCATGACTCGTAACACTTCCGAAGGGTCTGTACATAACCATCTGTCATTTCTTCTGTTCACCCTCTGATATTGGTCAAAGCTTTTTTCAACGGAGAAAATTCACAGCAAATCAGCTTCACACGGTTTTTTCAGCTTGTTTAAGAGCATTTTCAATCTGAGTAGGCGGTTTTCTTGTATTTTGTCTGACATAAACTGACCTCTTAGCATAACATACGAGTGATATCTGATGTTTTCATGGACAAAATTTCTGATTGTTCTTTCGGAAACATGGAGATCTTTGGCAACCTCATGGATGTTCTGGGATTGTCATCGATGGCCTTGCTGTACTTGCTGAATAAATTCAGGTGTTCTGATGAAGTTAGAGCGTGCGGTATGCTTTTTACGCTTTGGTACTGGTGCAACATTGCCATCTTCGGTCTCCTTCCTCACTTCTTGGACGAATGATTTTGCGACCTTTAGAAATCATGATATCTCTAAATTGCTGTTCTCTGCTTTTATTGCCACGATTACTGCATAACTCTTCATGATTTTTGTGACTTGATGGTCCGCCATTTGCTTTCAGGAAATGGAAAGGACATTCAATTTACTATAGTGCAGCAGTAGCCAAACGAAGGTGTGTCCTCAAATACCTTACGCACCCTGTATATTGAGACATACAAAAGAATTGAAATATTTTAAAAAAATTTGAAATAAAAAATTCTGATCCAAGAACTGGGTCCAAATTCTGATGTCTTCCTTCAAAGTACAGTCAATCGTTGTTAACAAGAATTCTGAAGTCGCCAGTCTATTGATGAAAATGGATGAGCGAACTTGGATGGATGCTGGACATTCTTCGTTTATGTGACGTGAGTCAGGAAAAAACAATTCCTCTCTCTTCCCCCTTCCCACCTCCATCCCACCCATTTTCATTAAAAGATTGGCCATTTCAGAGGTCTAGTTGTCAAAGGTTGACTGTACAAGGTGTATCAAAAATCTTAGTCCGATTTCAAAACATAGTTGTTTTTTTTAAAGTCTACTTATGCTTCGCGTCTACTGGCACAAATAACCTAGTTATTTAAGTTCCTGGCCTTTATTTTCCAGGTTATCTTTAAGATCTCCTCTTTCCAAATGAATGCAGACCGTTTACATGCGATCAACGGCTGTGGAGCTATAATACCCTTTTTGAAATCGGACGAAGTTTTTAAGTACACCCTGTTGTAATAGTTAATGTACTAATACTGTGTGTCCTTTAGTACTCTCATCATCATATATAAACACTTAGAATTAATAGATTACATCAGCAGAAAAATGAATTTTTCTGATTAAGAATGGAGAAATTGATCGCGAGAACTAACTATTTTCTGAATCGTGACTGTAATTTTGTTAAGTACTGGTGTTTCTCTTCTATTCTCACATCGCAAAAACACTTTTTGATGGTATGATTTCCTATCTCCTGCTGAAATGTATAACCTGTTTTTCTGACCACCCCTTTTATGCCATAATTATTAGGCGATTAAACCTGAAAAAAAAATATTTACCTGTGTGACTTTCTGAAAATTAATAATACAGTTCGTGTTTGCACTAATCGTCATATGTGATTCACCATAAAGAAAAAGTCTTTCGTCCCGGAATATCTGTTAATTAATAATTATAAATAAAATTTATAAATTAAAAAATAAAATTTATAAATAAAACAAGCATGCTATATAATAATAGCCATTACAAAAAAAACGTAAATTTAAAAATAAATTCGTTTCAGAGAGTGAAATTATGATAAATGAATTTTTAATTTATAAACATGTAAAGAAACTTCCAGTCAATAATAATTACCAATATTTTGCGGTTGGGACAAAAACGAAATCTTCGTACTTTTATCAAAAACGATTCAAGAAAATTTTCATACTGATCTCCTGAAAGATGAAAGATATGAAATTCCTCTTTTATCAAAAGTTATGAGTCGTACGATATTTGATGTATCGTACTCTGCACATAAATAGGTTAACCAGGGAATTCGATTAGAAGAGGTATCATCAAATGAGGATTTAAATAAGGTTGAACTTCCAACTTTATTAAGAAATGCTTCCATCAACAGACCTGAACAGTGGCAATACAGGGTGTATCTGAACGGTCAGTACAAACTGGGAGGGGAGGTAGTATGGGTGATACTAAACAAAAAAGTTCATATGAACGTGGGACCGAATTTGAACGATAACTGAGATATGAACAGAATTAAAAGGCCGCCATCAAGATAAAAAAGTTAATAACTCAAGTTCTGTAAGGTCTAGAATGATGAATTTTGGTAAAATAACAGGATAAATAAAACTGTGCGTAACGTTAAAATTTGATCGAATTCCAACAAATAGTTTCAGAGTTACGCATTCAAAATCATAACCCGTGCTGACATGCGAGTACAAACCAGCACGTGTTATGATTTTGACTGCGTAACTCGGAAACTATTCTTTGGAATTCGATCAAAATTTAACGGTACACATAGTTTTATATACCTTGTTGTTTTACCAAAATTCATCATTCTAGATTCTACAGAACTTGGGTTAACTTTTTTATCTTGGTGGCGGACTTTTTATTTCTGTTCATATCTCAGTTATCGTTCAAATTCGGATCCACGTTCATATGAACTTTTTTGTGTAGTATCACCCATACTATCTCTCCTCCAAGTTTGTACAGACCGTTCAGATACATCCTGTATAGGTTTGTTCCCCTACCATTTCCAGCGTCTGGCTAGAATTCCCTTTCTAACAGTCCGTTTGAAACTGTTGTCCCCGCCACGTTTTTTTGAGCTAACCGAAGGTGACGAAAGTTGGTGCCAAAATTTTCAGCCCGAGTGGAAACAGCGAAGTCTAAAAGTGAAGCAACACAGCTTCGTTAACGTTTCGAAATACCGCTGAGCATTGATCATAGCCCCAGATTCTTGGTTTAGTAATGCCGTGTGTCAGAAATTAAGGACGAGCTTCGTCCGAAATTTACAGACAATAACTGCGAAAGAGAAAAGAAGAAGGAAAAGAGAAAAAGAAGTAAGCGAAAGCGCTTTATAGAAAAAACACCCCCGCCGGGAATAAGAGAAGACGGACGAGACCATTACGAGGTGAAGAGAGTGAAAAGGGGAGGAAGGAAGAGATAGAAGAAAAATCCAGGAGAGCGAATTTGGTTTCCGTCGAGAACGGTCGGAAAAAGTGCTGTTAAAGATAACTCTAATGATGAAAGGATTAGGAAGAAAAGAAGCAACAACACGAAGTGGTGCGAAGAAGGAAATCTAATAACAAATGAACTGGAGCAATATAGAGAAGACTTTCGTGGATGGCGTAAGAGAAAGAGAGAAGCGAACAGGCGATTAACCGAGGAACGTAGACGAGCGACGGCGATAGAGGAGAGCTCCGTCCACAACACGGAAACTCCTATTGCGTCCCCGAAAGAGGAACGACGAGCCGAAGGAATTTCATCTGAAGAAATTTTTACCGAGGCGATTTGCGAGCAGGCGGCATTACGCGAACTGGCGCCAGCTTCCGCGTTTTGCCCGGCTTGCGTAGACTCCCGCTCCCGACTACGTTCACGTGAGTGCGCAATCCTTTGCTTGCTTGTTAATTATTTTGTGCGAGTGTTAAGTGTTGTATCTACACGGATAATTAATCTAAGTGACACGTTCAATAATACTTTGTTCCTGGGCCGACATACATCACGTAGGATATATTAATTGTATTCTAATGTTTGTGACATTTCTATTTCATGTGGATGTTATCCGCTCCCATTTCACGAGCCTTCCTTTGGTATCCAGAAGACGGCTAGTTCTTCGAAGACTTGTGCCGAATCGTTCCCTATTCCACACCACATTTACGGTAGGACCTACGTCCGACGCATCTGCTACATATATGATAAGTAACGTGACGTATGATAAGTGACGTAATTTATTTATTCATAATTCGACCACTGGTTAGTCTTCGCTACGGCCCGCAGTTCGGGCTATTATTCTGTTAGGGCTAATTCTGCTAATTGTGTCTTCCCAATAGGAAGGAGCCCCCATCCTCCTCATGGTGGGCATAGGACCTTTCTTAGTTTTATTACGAGACACTGATAAGACAAACTCGAGCAAAATGATGGCTTCCGCCGTAGCGGTTCTTCGGATTACAAGCACTTATATTTCAGCTTAATAGTACTGTTAAAGACTTGACCTTATTGTTGAATTTAGTCCAATAATCAGCCTTATCATTTACTGTGTACTACTTAGTTCATTCTTTATTAAAGTTATTTTGTTAATCAATCGCCCTCCCTCTCACTCTGCTGTCACACACACAGAGGCTTGCAGAAAAGCCGTAACACCTTGCAACATGATGACACCAAGAGAAAGCACGACAACACTACACGGCACAAAAACAAAGCGACAAACAAAGCGTCTGCAGAATTTATGTAGGGAGTCCTGAGCTACAATCCCCTATAGTCCGGATCTCTCCCATCTGACTTCCACATGCTCGGGAGCTCAAAAAAGCACTGCGGGGAGAACGGTTTCAAACAGAGGATGAAGTCAGAGTGCGTGCGGAATTGGTTTAAATAGCAGTCTAAAGATTCTGCTGTCATAATGGAATAAATGCCTAAACAATTGCGGACAATACTTTTGAGTTTCTTTAAATAATACTGGAAAATATATTTTGTCTCGTTATTTATTAATCTACCAATACAATAATCTCATGTGCAAAATTTAAATCGGCTTACCAAAATTGAAAGAAACACAAGTACCGAATGATGTATAAACAGTCTGCATTTTGATCTTGTTTTTTACTTCTTTCTATAAAATGTGTAAAAAACATTTTTGCTTAGGACAAAATTATTTTACATTTGAAACACAAATAGAATGTAATTAAAAACTGAAAATTAAATTTTCAAATCCCCTTTTCATTGTTAAATTTCTGTCAACGAATCTCAGGCAGCCAAAACTGCACAGGAAGAGAAAGGAAGACCAAAACAGAGATACATAACAGCACCATTATTCAATTATTTCTTTATTACGAGTTTTAATCAGTTTTCTGATGGTTTAGTAAATAGAAATTGCCGAACAGCGAGCTGGGTGCCTGCCCTATAATTGGACTGACCTTCTGACTGCCATTCGAATTTGGACACTGCTCTGCTGTACCATGTTGTGGATACTGGTTCGAATCCAAGTCCCTTCTTTTCGTTTTTCATTTTAATTTAATGAAATGTTATTACAATTTTTATGTTGATATTACATTATTAGAGAGGGATTCAAAAGCCTTCCCAGCTTCAAAAAATCATCCTGTTTAATGAAGACTAATAGGAAATATAAGTTACTTGTTTAAAAATATTTTTTATTTAAGTAATGTTTTACTATGTGGCCGAAATTATCCGAAAACATCCGAATTAGAATCAGAGACTTCTTAGACATATATTAATAGGATTGCATTAATGATTGCATGCACACTTTCCACCAGGTTTTGATAGATGATCGCAGATATTGCCTTCCCGGCATCCATCAGAGTGCAGTGAATCCGCTACGAAAGGTGGATGATTTTGGTGCGAACGTAATCTGCGTTTAATTCTTCCCAGAGATGTTCAGTATGGTTTAGATCGGGACTCTGTGAAGGCCAGTCCAGTCGTTTTAACACCCACGTCGTTAAGCGATAGCGGCGTACGATTGGATGTTTAAACTGAGCAGTTGTCCTGTTGGAATAGAAAAAAGGGCCTTCCTGGAATTATAGTTTTTTCGAAGTGTGTGAAAACGGCAGCATTTAGAATGGACGTTGCCTCACAGATCACTTCACAAAGCGTGAAATATAGACACCTGGGAGGCTGTGCCAACTGTGCATTGTCACGTTTTCCTCTACTGCCATACTTTCAATCTACACTAGTGGCCAAAAGTTTGGACAACCAGCAAATCAAAATGAATTTATACAAGAAATATTTTACACTTACAACTGTAAGTAAATATAAAACAATATTCAGGGAAGAAAGAAATTTATTTCTGCGTCGTTGCTTTTTTATTACCTTAAATCAAAATAAGACTGGCCAAAAGTTTGGACCAGCATCACAAACATGCAAATAATTTGCATATTACAAGTCATCGTCTTGCGTGGTAAGCACTAAAACCATATTATGTATTGTATAATGTTAACTGAAGGCCAACGAGAGCGAATTAGAAATTTTAACTAGCAATTTACAAGTTTCAAAAAAGTTGCTGAAATCTTCTATGTGAGCTACAAATCTTTATCAGGAATTGTTAAAAGTGTTAATTGGAAATAGGACGGAAATAGGACGACCTTGTGCACTGACGCGAAGAGACAAATCAAGAATTAAGAGACATGTTAGACATGATACTACATCTGGGCATGTAGTCAACACCACACAAGTCAGACTTATTCTGCAACTTGCTGCCTTAAGAAGAACATTTCGCAGCGAACTACGTGCTCAGAAGTTTGCCCATGATATTATACCCAAAAAAGTTGCCACTAACACAGAAACAAACGCAGGATACACTAGAGTTTGCTAAGACACATATGCGTGAAAACACAAGCTTCTTATGAAATCGAGATCTCAATATTATTGAGAATGTGTAGCATCTCACGGAACAAAAAATTTACTAAAACACTCAGTACAAATCTCGAGAACAACTAATAGCAGCCATTCAGAAAGCTGTTATGCCAAATGTTATTAAAAGCTTATTTAATTCTATTTCAGAACGTTTGTCAAACATTGTAGAGTCAAAATGATCTCAAATATGAACATAATTCATTAGTTAATGATGTAATACTTTTTTTATGTGATACAAATGTGGTCCAAACTTTTGGCCAGTCTTATTTTGATTTTAGGTAATAAGAAACCAACAACGCAGAAATAAATTTGTTTCTTCCCTGAATATTGTTTCATATTTACTTAGAGTTTTAGGTGTAAAACAGTTTTCGTATAAATTCAGTTTTTCTTGACATTGCTGGTTGGTCCAAACTTTTGGCGACCAGTGTATGTCTTCCCTAATACTATTTTTAATGATACAGGGTGGTTATAATTAAAGTGAGACCATTTAGACCCCCTTCTAGCGGCCGTTCTGGTAATCAGATTTTGACGAAACTTGAGATATATGTTATACAGACCATGGGGAAGAGAATTTTGAAATAAAAAAAATTAGTTCACATTTTGACCGCTACGTCAAAATATGGCCATGAATAATAACAAAAATAAGTTAGAAGCAGAGAAATTTATAAAATCAGAGCATTTGTTCAATGTGCTTTCCATTAGTGTCAATGACATGTTCAAAGCACATTATTGCATGTTCCACAGTAGAGCGAAGGGTTTCCTGAGGAATCGCAGTGATACGGCGTGTTTTGCTTGCTTTCAATTCAGGGACAGTCCGTATTCTTCCTCCATAGACATTATCTTTCAAATATCCCCACAACCAGAAGTCACAAGGGTTAAGTCCGGTAAACGAGGAGGCCATGCAGCTGGTAAAGTTCTCTAAATCACCCGAGTATCTCCAAAATGAGCATTAAGCAGTTCCTTCATTTGTCGTGCAATGTGGGTGTTGCACCATCTTGTCTAAACATTGTCTTTCTTATATAGCAGGACTGAATTTCTTATGCAGAAGTTTGCAGTAAGGAGCACCAGTAATTGAATATCTTTTAGTGCCATCAGGAGTGTTCTCTTCAAAGAAAAAGGGGCCAAGAATGAAATGTGAATTGAATCCGCAACATACTCTCACATAATCAGAGTGCAAAAGTGTTTCCTGCACAACCATCGGCTTTTCATCTGACCACAAAATGTTCCATGGCCATGCATTATCGACGGCTATTGTAGCCAGAAACTGGCAAGCAAAATCAGTGCGTTTTCCGGATCTGCATGAAGGGCTCATCACCAACATCGTCAGACGCAGGAGGCCAATGGCAAGTGAGAGAGGAAATTTCAAACCGATGATGAAAGATACCGAGATCGAGGTCTTTTACACGGATGAAGGAGATATAACGGTCCAGGAAGATTGATAGGAGCTCTAATGGAAGAAAAAGAAATAATAGCTGCTTGTGACAATTTCGAGGGAGAAGACGGAATACGAGCAGTTGATAGCAAACGCCGCGAAGGTTTCACCGAGGTACGAACCATGTAAGCGTATGATCGAGGTGAAGGCGAATGCTCCACCCCAACGAATGTTTCCGAGTGCGACGTAGCAGCGAAAATGCCGAGAAAGTTCTCTTGGCAATGTTGTTCCATTTCCTGAGCTTCCACGATGGTCTTTAAGCGTCACGGTTAATTACCTGCTAAGCGCTAACTTTCATATAGGTAGTTGTGGACAATTAGCAAAAGTAGCGTTCGCTGAGCCTCAATACTACGAACTTTGCTATTCGACTCGTACCCACGGTTAGACTTAGTTTTAAATACCGTCATTCATCCCGTTATGCACATATTCTTTCCGTTCGGCTGTTGTAGTGAATGGTGTCCGGTCGTCTCCCCTTTACTTTGCCTACTATCCACTTGCGACTAAACGATAATTTCTAATAAATGAAAGGTCTTAAGAAGATTTTTTTTTCACACGAAACCGCAGATGTTGATATTATTGATGAAAAATAGGAAAGAAAATTTCACAGCCTGGGATCGAACCAGGAACATTCTGCTCACCGTGCAGATGCACCAACCATGTGCGCCACTGTGGACTTGGAAGCATTACACTATCTACATGTCCTTAGGGCTGGTTGGAGCAGTATCCAGTTCACGAGCTGGGACTATCTTTCCTACCGGCGTATAACACTGGGCAACAAATTTTCAAAACTTTTTTGCCTCCGATATGAAAATAACCATTTCTTAATGAGTTGAATGTGCTGAACACGAATTTGACTGTGAAAATGCAAAATTGGCTCTAGTTTTTTTGTAATCTGCAAAAACAATTGTGTACATAATAAAATGAAAACCAATAGCTCTGGTCAACAACATTTTTGGTACCGGGGAAGATAGGTGTTCTAGACTAATTTGAGCGTGCTGATTCCAAATCTGAATTCCAAATTTCCCTATCACGTCAAGATCTCGAGTTATAAAAATAGTTTGAATTTTCATGATAGCCATTGTTTAAATTTGATATCAGAAGACTGTTTTACACCACTGAAGCTTAACATCCTGACGTGATAGAAAAATTTGGAGTTCAGATATGGAATCAGCACACTCAAATTAGTCCAGAAAACCTACGTTTGTCAAAGTTGCAGTTCAACTGGATAAATATACACGTTGAAACGTAGAAAATGAACTATATTAAATATCTCAAAAACTAGGGCCAATTTGAAAAAACTGATCTCATATTCGGAATCAGTGCAACAAATTTACCATAAAATGACTTTTAAATGATTGGAGGCAAAATGTGTGTTGACCAGTGTAATCGTTAAAGATTAATAAATGAAAGGTCTTAAGAGGATTTTTTTCACGCCAAACCTCAGATGTTAATATTATTAATGAAAAAAAGGAAGGAAAATTCCACAGCCTGGGATCGAACCAGGAACATTCTGCTCACCGTGTAGATGCGCCAACCAATTGCGCCACCGTGGACATGGAAGCATTACGCTATCTACATGTCCTTAGGGCTGGTTGAGATAATTTTTACAATTTTTCAGCCTCTCGAAATGCTTTGCTTAATAGGCCTTCAGAAGAAGGTAGTAAAGTTTCCGGCTAGTGACTGGCCATTCCTTACCGACAGTGTCCTCTTACGTTTTGTGTGTGTGAGTGAATTATACCGGCTACCACACTTTTCAACTGACCGTGCAAGTTGCACGCGAGTAATATATCAATTCTTGATAGTAAAGTGTTTTTCTGTAAATGTTATATCAGTGATTCATTCGTTGTGTGACGATATGTATTGTGGTATTGTGTAATCTTTAATTCAATGTGCAATACAATTTTAAGCAGATCTGTACACAAGTGGTGTTCATATTACTGTGTGTGCCTATGAATGTGCTATAAATTACACGATTTAAATTAGTGGTTACTATTGTTGCTGTATTCCGTAATTAAGTCGTTACTACATTGTGTTTCCATTGTTTTAGTTTAACGGCCATTTGAGTCCTTTAGATTTAAGGAATTACATTCTTTTTTTTGAAATATTATGTCAATAAATCTTTTGAGTTCTAGTTACGCCTACTGCCATAGTGCTTGTTTTTCTACTGCGCCAACTCGGCTCTTTACTTAATTATTTACACATGAGAAGCACTTAAGTAGTTTGTTTCAATGTCATTTTTTGGGTCTTTCACTTTCTCTCACACATGTTAATAAATTAACTCAAGCTAAGATGAAAAATGGATTCATTTAAAATCATTTAGAATTTGCTTAAAAAGATGTTAAAATTCTTCAAAGGCCATCAGTTTCATTATTAAAAGCTGATTTTATTAAGTTCAAACATAAATCTGTGCATAATGTGTGGATTATGAATATACTTTACCACGTCCTTCAAATTATACTCGCCTGATACTCAAATTCAATAACATCAGTAATATTATTATAATCATATATGTCGTAGTTTGGGAAAGCCAACCAAAAATCCATATCTTCGTGACTGTCACATTGATGAGGCTCCTTTTTCGTACCATTTACAAGAGTAGAAGAGCCTGCACAAACAGTTATTTTAGGTAATTTGTTCAGTGGAAAATCTTTAGTTCCAATATAACTGATAACGTTGACTGGTTCGGAAAAGTAATATGCAATTCTCTCGTAGCTTTGGTAAGAACACAGTAAACCCAAACAGAGTAATGATAAGGTGCACAAAAATCGGCGTGCTGGATGTAAGGCTTTATTTGTGAATATTGTCAAAATAATATTTTCAGTGGCAAACTTTTCTTTTTCCAACTCATCAATGACTATTCTTCGAACTCTTCTCTCAAAGAAATACATTGTTTTATTATTTTTTGACTTATCCATATTTGTTAGTTCTGTGAGAATATTTAACCTAAAAATAAAAAAAAGATTAATCTCTATATATAGTAAAATCTGTCTATAACGACCACCCACTGGACCAAGCAAAAGTGGCCGTAAAGCTCAGGCAGTCGTTATGTACAGGTTGAATAAAAGAATAACAAATCCTCAACACATATGTTTATTTCTTTATAAAATGATCTACGTTATACTTTGTTTGCACTTTCTTGTCTTCCTAGTGAAAATTGACTCTACAAATCATTTATCGAACTCATCCAGTGTGTTTCCATAAAGTCTAACCGGTCGCTAGCAGGTCACTTGGTTGAACTACTTTCCATTTGTGCTTTTAAGCAGTTTTGATGATGATTATTCGAGACTGAAACTTCATTATTACTAATTAAGATTAAAAACGTTTGATTATCCAGACAGGTAAAGAGTTAAACTTTTTGAATTTCCTCCAACATTTTGATTCCGCTAGAGCAGGTAGAGCCTGGCCTTGGAGTACTTTCTCGCTCAGCGCAATTAGTCGCACACAATGAGCGCAGCGGCCGTTATTATTGACAGGATATTCGCAACTCACTCAAACGGTTACGACCAGTCGGACTTTCTGGAAACATCTCTAATGAACTCCAGTGTTGCCAATTCACTCTCGACCTTCCCCCCCCAAGCGGACTGAGTAAACTCCCAGAATCCCCCAGAAATTGCAAAAAAGCGAACTACCGTAATTCCATGCGGATACTCTGCGGGTTATCTGTATTTTTTCATTGAAAAACTACTCTGCGGGTTATCTGAGGGGCGCGGATTATCGGGGAAAAGGGGTACCAATCTTTCTAAATTGCAATAAATTACAGTTATAAACGAATTTATGTGAGAATTCTTAGAAACATCGGAAAGAACAGTGGCTAGCCAAACGTGAGAAACTCAGACTTGATCAGAAAAACGCTATTTTTTTTCGAAAATATTTAATATTCTTAAGGTTAAATACTGAATTTACATTGGTAATTTATTTATTTATTTTAATTGTTTATATATTTCGAAAATAATACAGAGCAAGCATCCAAGGCCTGTATGACCGAAACCGTCAAGATAATTCCCTGGGGTGGATGGTGTAAACAATAAATGAATACAAAATTTAAGGGTTAATCTGAAACGAGGAAAAAGAAAAGAGGAATGAAGAAGAAGAGGAGAGCCTAAGAATGAGAAAAGAGTTAAGGGACCTTTCTTAAAAATTCAATAATCTTAATTTAAAAAATGCTATAGACGGCAAATAGGTGTTAGTCCAAAGGAGTTAAAAAATTGCGATACAGAATAGGGTTTACAATATTTTAACAATATCTGTAAGAAACACTTTTGGAGGTGGTAAAGGCGTAATAGTTTAAATTTGGACGAAGAACCCCAAAATTGAATCCCGTATAGGATCAAATTTGGATTACAGCATGATACAGTAAAAGTAGGATACAGGGAGGGGGGGGGTGATAATGGAGACGGAAAAAATATTCTACACGATAATTGAGTTTAGAGGCTAGAGCGTTAATGTGAGAATCCCGGGATTAATTATTTGAAAGTGAATACCCAGGTATTTAAAAGAATTTGATGGGGTGATAATTTGAAAGTTAAAGTTAAGCGTGAATTCAGATATATCGAATTTTTGTTTCATTAAAAAAAGATGAAATAGGTGATTTTATCAAGGTTTAGCTGCAGGTGGTTAGTACTGTTCCAAAGTTATAATTAATGTAGTGCAGAATTAAACTTACGTTAGATAGACAGACGTGATGAGTCTGCTGGTGATAAAGTGGCATTGTTGGCGTAAAGAATTAGAGATAGAGGAGATAGAAACAGCTATAGATCATTGAAAAATAAGTTAAAAAGAAGAGGGGACAAAATTGAACCTTGGGGGGACGCCAACATTTCGAGTAATTATATCTATGAAATATAAAATAAGCGAAGTGTTTGCCCTCGGTTGGATAAGAAACTAGTGAGCCAGTCCAGCAGAGGTCCGCGGATATTAAAAAAGTGGGAAAGCCTAAATAAAAGGAGCTTATGGGAGATTGAATCGAATGGCTTGGAGTAGTCAATGAATAGGGATATGACAAAATTGTTATTAATCTTATTAGAAACTATAAACTCGGTTAGTTCATAGCACGCAGTACTGTGCTTAAGGGCAAAACCATGCTACGATTAGGAAAAAAGATGATTCGCGAAATTATAAAAAAATGCCAGCAGTAGAAAAAGCTTTAAAAATATTAGAAAATGAAGGAAGAATAGAGATGGGGCGATAGTTGGAAAAATTATTTGTATCACCTTTTTATACCGGATGACTTAAAAGTCGCAGTGCACCCTGTTTTTTCGTAAACCTTGCAGGAATTGGGAAATCTGAATATTCTAGTAAAATATGGGTGAGGTGATCAATCCTTGCAGATATTGGGAAATCTCTTACGTATGTGCCGAACACGACTGCCGTCTTGAAATCGGCCGTCTTGAATCTAAGTCAATTTTTTAAATGGAAAGGGGGTCGTGTGATATATCAAATAACATCAGCATTTTTTGAGAATTTCATTCCTGTAAACAGATTTGAAGTAGCAGTTATGGTTCAAAACATACAATTCCTGTCGTTTCATTTTGTAGCAGGTAAATGAAGATGGCTTTGACCACAGAGGAGGGTATTGAGGTCATTTTGATGTTGGAGAACGAAGTTTCCGTGTCTTAGCAGCAGATTTTAACAACCGGCACCCAGAAAGACCTCCACCTCCAATTTCACGGCAGTGTCAGGTGCTTAATTAAGAAATTGCGAGAGACTGGGACTGTGGTTGACAAGGCACGGAGTGGCTGTCCAATAAGTGCTACTGACGAGACAAGCTTAACAATGGTTTTGAAGTCCTTCGTCAAGAGCCCACAACGCAGCACACGATGTTTGTCAGCAGAATTTGGGATCAGCCAGTCAACGATCGTACGAATCTTTCATGTCATCAATGGCATCCATTCAAGATTCAGGTATTCCAGCATCTAACAGAGGATGACCCAGACAGACGTATGCAGTTTTGCACATGGGCCCTAGAGCAACATCGACAAAATCCCTCTTTTGTTCAGTGATAAGGCAAACTTTTGTCAGTGGTGAAGTCAACTGTCACAACCACAGATATTGGAGTGACCACAATCTACATTGGATGGAACCTTCCAAGGAAGTTGGTGACGTAAAGATTATGGTGCGGTTTGGAATATGGGGTACCCATGTAATTGGACCCATTTTCATTGACTAGAACCTAACTACTCAACGTTACCAGGAAATGCTGTAAGATGTGGTGTTTCCCCCACTTCTGTATGAAGATGGCATCTTTCCCTCTTACTTTCAACAGGATAGGGCTCCACCACACAACGGTGCAGATGTTCGTCAGTGGTTAATGTTCAATTTCATGGTCATTGATTCAGTCACCCACATCACCTGATCTCACAGCACTTGACTTTTATCTGTGGGGTCATTTAAAGCAACTCGTATATGCTGAGAAAATCAGAAACAGACACCATCTCCAGCAACGCATTGAAGAAGCATGTGCCAGCATTTCTGCGGAAATCCTTCTGCGAGTACATAACGATTGCATTCAGTGCGTTCAAATGTGCCTTGACCAAGAGGGACATATGTTGACACATTATATAACTGTCCTTTATGGAGAACAATCCAGCCTCTAATTCCAAAGAAAATGTGGTGTAACTTTGGAACCATAACTGCTATTTCAAATCTATTTACAGGAAAGAAATTGTCAGAAAATGCTAATGTTATTTGATATATCACACGACCCCTTTTTCTTTAAAAAAACTGACTTAGATTCAAAATGGCCGATTTCAAAATAGCGGCCATGTTCGGTATATACCGTAAAAGATAGACCACCTCACCCAAAGATTACTGTAATATTCAGATTTCCCAATTCCTGCAAGGTTTTCGAAAAACAGGGTGTACTGCGACTTTTGACTACCCTGTGACATGAATTATTGGTATAATTCTAGTGATCTGGAGACATGACGGAAATATGCCTTGGGACAATTAGATATTTAAAAGTAATGTAACAGGAATCACAAAACCAGAGGAAGCCGCGATAATTATACCTGATGGGATACTCAGAGGATCGGGATAACTTGAAGATATTAGGTGAAGATACTTTGTCGGGGGAGGAAGGGGGGATAAAGAAATCATGATGTGTAGCGGGTGGAGACAATTGATAGGGTGAAGCTTGAAGAGGATAGAAGAGGGTGAAGGTAATAACGTTTCTAGGAAAGACGTTAAGTGGGAAGTTTCAAGAGTAGATGGGCTGAGAAAGGGGTGGTCTTTTTGGAGCTCCGTGAACTAAATTGTTGATAGCTTTCTATTTTAGCTTGTTGTCACCAACTTTGTTAAAGAAACGAGAGAAATATTTAGATTTATTTTATCTGATAATTTTACGAACATAGTTGGAAAAAGAGCGGAATGTGAGCTTATTATGTAAAGTAGGAAAACGTTTAGTCTTTCGACATAAAGCATTTTTATGCGATATTAAAGATAAAACCTAAGTGAATATGAGAGAGAAATTTAGAAAGTAGAGTATTCATATTTTTCTCAGGAGGAAACATGGAATTCCAGTCAGTATTTTCCAA
>JAHWFO010031012.1:13152-67346 GCA_023313115.1 Rhysida immarginata | reverse complement strand
TTTTCTATTTTAATTAAAGGAGTGTATTCATCTTTATTAATATATAAATACTTCTATTGCCGACGATTTTGATGTATCTCCCATTGGAAATCACTTCCAGGAGTTGCTGAATAAGCTGCTTCCTAAGATGAAGGACTATCCCAATCCTCTGGTTGCAGGTATTCTTGAGCATCCACTCACCTTAAGAAGCTTCCTCAGGCATCGAAGGCCTCGTCACATCTTGGACATCAATTTCGACGACATCCAAAAGGCTATCTTTCCCGAATACTGGATCTCCTTGCTCCTCGTGTCCCTTGTCCCTCTCAATAAACAATCAAATCTATCATCCTGATAGATAGGAAAGGATTCCATCTTATCCTCTTGATAAATTAACTAGATTTTATCTGGCTTCTTGCCTGGTTCAGTGTATTTCCCCTGGTTAGTGAAAGCATTGATTTTGAACCGCTCGTTTCGTTTTTCCTACAGTGTTCGATTGTCGATTGTCATAATCTCAGTCTTGTTAGAAATTGGACGCGTAACACCCGAAATACGTATACAAGTTAATAAATTTTGTGTTGTGCAAGTGCGGTGTGACTCTTCTTTGGTTCCTTCTATGTTGTTATCCACAGATAAGGTAACTATTTAATTTCTTAAAACCTGACATAGTTAACATCTGTAGGCTTATCGAACCCGTTCTGACTGGTTGATTACAGAGAAGAGTGTAGTGATATAATTGGCAATTAGCTTCCTACCTGATTGACTGCGTAAGTGGTCGTTATAGACAGGTCGTTCTGTAGTATAGGTTTAGATCAAAGGGAATCGAAAATGGCGGTCTCTGGTCGCGTTACGCTAACAGATTTCTCATGTAACATTCTACGGGACCAAGCAAAAGTGGTCGTTAAACACAGATGGTCGTTAAAAATATCTTTATATATAAAAATTCAGGCTCAGGGTGCGTCTGTAAATGTTCTAAAACCTTTGAAACAGTTATCCGATTGAGCTCATATTCGCAAAATATATTCGTTAGGTCCAGAGTAAGGTTAACATGTCCCCAAAGTAGGGGAGAAGGGGTAAAAATCATATATCTTGGTTTATGTTTGTTTGTTTACTCAAGAGATGGCGCCAGAATTTGCTTATCTTTTCCTTAATACCGAAACTGGAATAACTGCGCAGAAGCAGGACAGGAAAAAAACGTCCGTTTTCTTCCCGAAGTGTAGTAGTTTTTGCTCATTTAAAGGCAGGAAACGCAAGTTTTTTGCTGTCCGGCTTCTGCCAACACCTCCTAAAGAGAAAGCCTCTGCACGGAAACCATCATACATTGTTACATCACCATAGTAGTGCAAATTCAGGGCTTATTTTTGGCAGAAATACGAATGCCAATGCACTATTATGATGATGTACCAATATATGACGTTTCCGTGCAGAGGCGAAAGCCTCTGCGCAATTACTCCAGTTTCGGTTTCAACGGAAAGGTCTATATAAAAATTCAGAGTGCGTCTGTAAATGTTCTTAAAACTTTTGAACCACTTATCCTTTTGAGCTCATACTTGCACCAGATGTTTGTTAGGTTCAGGGAAAGGTTTAAATGTGCCGAGAGTCAGGTTTGCCCAATGGGGAAAGGGTAAAATTTGGCTGTCTGACATGAGCCTAAGATATGCGCGGACCAACAATGTACGTGATGTCCTACAATGCACAGCAAAGTTTCTGCAACAATAGGCCATGAAATTACTTTAGCTATGGTCATGGATGAAGAAATACAGGATGGGAAACTCCATTGTTTAAAGCGTTATTTTTTTTTCACTGGCGCTCTCTGGCCATTTGTGTGGGCATTACTCTCTGTCTGTTTTACACGGCGTTGCTTGGGCTCTTTTTTGATTAAATGTTGCAATTTCTGTGAGTTAATATCCAGAAAAATAACATATGAAGAAAGATTAGAATTTTTTAGAAAGAATTCATGCTTTATATTTTGCTAAACGGCCGTATTTGGAGGCGCCATCCATTGGGAACTTTCTCAAAAGAATTTTTTGAATTTTGAACATGAATTTATTCTATTTAAATTGAAAGAGGCAAAAAGTGTGCACGAAAGTGTAAATCCACCCATGTGAGTGCATTTCGGTGAAAATCATGAAAGTGCGCATGAACCTGAAAATCCACCCATATGAGTGACTTTCGGTGAAAATCATGAACCTGAAAATCCACCCATATGATTTTTTAGTTGCTCGGGTCAAATTCAATAAATTTTGATTCATGTGAATGTGAATGTACAGCTAAAATGAACACATGAACAAAGTTTAGAAGTAATAAACCATGAAGGAATGACATAACCAAGTACTGAAAGGCTAAACTAAACTAAACAATTCGACCATATTTTTCAGCTGGCCTATGTTAACATTGAAAGTTTCTAATAGACTATAATGATACCATTAAACCACGTACCTTGGAACCAATTTAAATTATCAATAACTTTACGTTGTATTCATAATTACACATCATTGATAAACATAAGTATAGCATGTTTTAATAGCATTGAAAGATCCAATGAACCATAACAGTTACACTAAACCAGGTGCCTTTAAAACAATTACGACTACCATTAATTTCACGTTATATTCATTCCTAAGAATTCACTTTAAATTGTTTGATATATAACAGGCCATCTCTCAGATTTCAAATTTCCAATGAACCATACTGGTTCCACTAAACCAGGTGTCTTTAAAGCAATTTCGAGTATCAATAATTTTACGTTATATACATTCGCGAGACATCAATCCAAGATATTGATATATAAAATGCTAAATGTAAGCAAGGAAAGTTCCAATGAACCATAATGGTTCCACTAAACCAGGTGTATTTAAAACAATTTCGACTATCTTTATTTTACATTATATACATTCATTAAATGTCAGTCCAAGTTGTTTGATATATAACATGCCATATCTTAGCATTCAAAGTTCCAATGCACCATATCTGTTTCACTAAACCAGGTGCCTTTAAAACAATTACAATAGCAATATCCACCATGACTACAATAAAACTTTTATGCTGGTCCATCGCCTCAACCGCTTCCATCACAACAGATAAGTTGAGGTCTTGCGAGGAAGTCCTCCATATTGGAAGTCCGGTAACTTTGACCACAGGTATTCATTCATAGGTTTAAATATGGTGGTTTCAATGATCTTATATATGGAAGGGAGGTTGGAGGTGGTCTATTATACTTGAAGTCACTACTATCGGCTGTTTAAAAACTGGGCAGATCAACGACTTTTTCAAAGATATAGGAAACAAGCCTTTATCCCTAGTTTTTAATGCACCTGGTTTAGTGGGCCAATATGGTTTTTTGGTACTTGCAATGCTGAGATATAGCATGTTATATATCAAACAATTTAGAGTGAAGCCTTATGAAAGAATATAACGTGAAATCATGGTAGTCGTAATTTTTTTCAATACACCTGGTTTAGTGGAACCATTATGGTTCATTGTAACTATCAATGCTTAGATTTGGCATGTTATATATCAAACAACTTGAAGTGACGTCTCATGAATGAATAGAACGTGAAGTTGTTTTTAATCCACTGGTTTTGTGGGTCCACTATCATTCTTGGGTACTTTAAATGCTGAGATAAAGCATATTATATATCAAACAATTTGGAGTGAAGTCATATAGAATGAATATAAAGTGAAATTAATGGAAGTCGTAATTGTTTTAAAGGCACCTGGTTTAGTGGAACATTAATGGTTCATTGGAACATTCAATGCTTAGATTTGGCATGTTATATATCTAACAACTTGGATTGATGTCTCATGAATGTATATAATGTAAAATAATGATAGTCGAAATTGTTTTAAAGTTACTTGGTTTAGTGGATCCAATATGGTTTATTGCAACATTCAGTGCTAAGATACGGCGTGTTATATATCAAGCAACTTGGAGTAACGTCTCATGACTGAATATATTGTGAAATTAATAGTATATTAATTAATTTTGGTGAAAAATTTTTTATACCATTGGAGATCTTCCTTATTTATACTTTCTGACCTCTTGAAAGCTTGAAATGTTTTTGATTAGTATATTTCTTTTATCGACAGTTGAAACGACAAAGGGTTGACCGATAAACAAACGATAAGCTTCGATATCGTAATTGTTTTAAATACACCTGGTTTAGTGGAACCATTATGGTTCATTAGAACTTTCAATGTTAAGATATGGCATGTTATATATCAAACAACTTGGAATGATGTGTCATGAATGATTATAACATCACATTATTGATAGTCGAAATAATACCAATGGTAGCTAGTTTAGTGGAACCATAATTTTTCATTGGAAATTTCACTGTTTAAATTTTGTATGTTATCTATCTAACAACTTGGAATGATAAGTCATGAATCATATAACGTTAAATTAATGATAGTCAAAATTGGTTCAAAGGCATCTGGTTTAATGGAACCATAAAAATTCATTAGAACTTTCAATGTTAAGATATTGTATGGAATGTGAAGTCATGAATGAATATAACGTCAAAATATTGATAGATGAACAAGGATCAAAGGCACCTGGTTTAGTGAAACTATTATGGTTCATTGGATCTTTCAAAGCTAAGATAATGCAAGTAATAGATCAAACAATTTGGAATGACGTGTCATAAATGAATATAGCATAAAATAAATGTTAGTCGAAATTGTTTCAAAAGCTCCTGGTTTAGTGGAAATTTCAATGCTATTAAACTATGCTATACTTATATTTAACAACTTTCAATGATATGTAATTATGTTTACAATGTAAAGTTATTGATCATTCAAATTGGTTCCAAGGTACGTGGTTTAATGGTCTCATTATGTTCTATTAGAAACTTTCAATGATAACATAGGCCAGTTGAAAAATATGGTTGAATCAAAATGTACATTCACATTTTGATGAATCAAAATTTTTTCGAATTTGACCCCGAGCAACGAAAAAAACTTTCAATTTAAATAGTAAAAATTCACGTTCAAAATTCAAAAAGATTCGTTACAAAAAGTTCCCAATGGATGGCGTCTCCAAATACGGCCCTTTAGCAAAATATAATACATGAATTCTTTCTAAAAAAATTCTAATCTCTTTTCACGTGTTCTTTTTCTGGATATTAAGTCACAGAAATTGCAACACTTCATCAAAAAAGAGCCCGAGCAACGCCGGGTAAAACAGTTAGTAGTCTAATAAAAAGTTTGCCACACTTAAAGCGTGAGGTCAGGTTGCGAATCACGCCTAATTTAAAGAGTGCGTTTTTGCACAATCTATCAACATCGTCGCCAAAAAATAGCTTACGGTCAAAGAATACATCCAAATCTCGTACCTTGAACCCTTTCAATCAAAGTCTCATTGATAGTATAAGAAAATAAAATAGGTCTACATTGCTTAATAAAGTTAATAACCTTAGTCCTACCATTGTTAACAACAAGCCCATTATCTACGCACCACTTAGAAAAAGTACCAACCTTGACCTGTAAAATATCACAATCAGACCGAGTGATAACTTGGTGGAAATGTTTTCCAGAGAGTCTTGTCGCCTATACAGGGTGTCCAAAAAGTCTGGTAACTGGACAGATTTCTCAAAGCTGCCAGGTAGGCGAGATCTGATGAGTGTGGTTTATAGGTAATAGAGTGCGGAAATCATTGCCACACTCAAATTTGACTTACACTCCCAAATTTAAAGTCATCCATTTGCTAACTCGAAAACTATTAAAGATAGAGAGAAATTTCCAATTGCTACCCTGTAGAGCAAGACCACATTATTCTAAAAACAATTTTAATCACACCCTTCCCCTTGAAAGATTTTGAGAAAATGGGCGAGACAGAGTAACTGAAGGTCAGGTGGGCTGGCCAGGATGGCTGAGGATTCTAACACATTTGAATTCCAATGAAGCACACCGTTGGGATACTCATTAAGTGATTGACTTTGAGTGACTCTTTCTCGCCCATTTTTTCAAAATCTTTCAAGGGGAAGGGTATGACTAAAAATTGTTTTTAGACTAATGTGTTTTTGCAAATTAGTTGGAAAATTTTCTTTATCTTTAATGGTTTTCGAGTTAGCAAATGGATGACCTTAAATTTGGGGGTCAAAATCAAATTTTAGTGTGGCAATGAATTTCCTACCTCCCCTCCTATTACCTATAAACCACACTTATCAGATCTCGCCTACCTGGCAGCTTTGAGATATCTGCCATGCTACCAGAGTTTTAGACACCCTGTATATTCACAAGCTATGTTTTACATTCTACAATGTTTGATTTATGTGATGTACAAAACCACTGTTGTACTTGTATATTACTTTTTATTGCAATCTTATTTCTGTACAACAACTTTAGGCAAATGAGAAATCATTACTAACACAAAGATAGAAAACAATCCATAACCTGGGTTAGACAACATGTACACTGAAAATGCAACAATGGAATCAAATAAGTTTTAGTGATGAGTCAAGATTTGAAGTTATCGCTGGAAGCAATCCGCATCATTCATCCCTGACTGTATCAAGCAAACAGTCAAATTCCGAGCATGTGTGATGATATGGGGTTGTGTTTCTTCAAGAGGTATGGGGCATTTGAAACTTATTGATGGAAGGGCAAATGCACTAAAATACCAGTCCATTTGAGGGACAGAACTGCTACTATCCATCAAAAAGTTATTTGGTAGGCGAAAGGTTTTATTCCAGCAGGACGGTGCTGGATGCCCCACAGCGAAATCAACTAAATCTTGCTAGAGCAACAAGAGGTTGTAGTATTTCCATGGCTAAGAAACTGTCTCGGCTTTTTACCTATTGAAGTGTCATGGGGGGAAATAAAAAAAAATTGAAACAAACGCCTCAATCAACTTTAGCTGGATTGGAAGAAAAAAGTCCAAACGATTTAGAATTCTATGGCATTAGAAAAGTGTCAAGAACTGTTTGCTACTATGCCTGATCGTACAAAAGCTGTAATCTCCGCAAAAGGTGATGTCACGAAATATTAAGTTGAATGCCCCAACTATTTTTTGTCACTATGGCAATGTCCCAACTATTATTTGCCTTCAAGATTGTGTTTTTTCAATTTTTTTCCCTCACAATAATTTTATTTAATGAAACCTTTCAAAGTATTAGGAGGAACAAGGTTAAGACAATGTATTAAAATAGTTATTTCTTGGTGTAATCATTATTGATGAATTAAAAAATAACAATGTTTCACAAACCAGTTTTAATTACAGTGTCAGAACTATATTTTTGGTTTTGGTTGTACTTCTCGAATGCAATTTCTAAAGTGATATTTGTCGTAGAAACAGGGAAACGCAATACTTTTCTACAACGAGCGCAACAAATTAATGAGGAATTTTTTACATTACACGACACTTTCAAATCTTCCGTCGGAAAGCAAACCTCGTTTACATTTTAGAAAATAGTTCTGTCTTCGGATAGTTGCGATGCAAACTAAGCATAATTTTCTTGTTTACGAAAATCGGAGATGAAAACTGGTGGTTAACAATGGATTGTATCAACTGACGATGGGTCACCTCGCTTTTGGAGCCAATTTATTCATATTTCATTCTGAAAAAATTTTTGGAATTGAAAAAATAAATAAAATGCATTTTTAATCGTAATTATTAATAAGGAATGAAAAAAACGCTTTGAAAACTTTTGAAAAAAATCTGTGGCCGGGATTTGAATCAACAACCCATAGTAAGTTATGAGACGACGACCCCACGCTTTACCCTTGCCATGCCGCTGCTGCTGATATATTGTGCGCGTGCCGCGTACATGAGGGGCGCCGCTTCGGGCGCCCAACTTTCAGGTCAATTATCTGCGAAGGGCAGAATGGTGCGCGCTATGGCTACGCGCGCGAAGATGTTCGTCATCTTCGTCAGAACTTATAAAGGTTTTTTCATTTTTAATATCATCAATTTCTTTCAAAGAAAGAACCCTATGTCGCGCCATTTCCTGTAGAACGCAAGTGCAAAATCTTTAGTGAAATTCAAGTCAGTATCAGACGTGAGCCCCAAATGGGGATCGAGATATCTCGGTCAATTGTACCCATCAAGACATTATAACGCATTGAAAAGTGCAATTACAAGACTAAATACACTACATGATCAAAGGAGTTGGGACACCTGTTGCTCTACCGTAAGACCGCAAAAAGCTTCAATCAGTAGTGTGTAGGACTATCACTGCCTCCACCCTACATGGCATACTGTCCACAAGTTTACGGTATGTGTCCACAGGTATTGACCTCCATTCCTCGAGGAGTGTCGTTGTCAGTTCCTGGACAGATGTAGGGCGAACCATTCTGGATCTCAAACGTCTTTCTAATTCGTCCCAAAGATGTTCGATGGGGTGAGATCAGGACTCTGGGCAGCCCAATCCAGTTTTTCAACCCGCATCTCGTCAAACCAGTCGGATATGGATCTTGCTTTGTGGCAAGGCGCATTGTCGTGCTGGAAGAGGAACGGCCCGTCACCGAAGTGTTCCAACAGCGCTGGAAGTGCTCCGTTATCCAGAATGGTCCTGTAGCCATCAGCATTTAGGTTTCCGTCCACCTTGATGAGCGGGCCTAGTCCAGTCCAGGAGAAACACCCCAGATGTTCACAGGGGTTTCCGAACTCCTTTGATCATGTAGTGTACTTACCAATGAACACGACAAACCACCAATAATGAAAAGGAGCCTCTTGGATAAACACTTGTTTTACTGTAAAAACCGGCGTTCCATTCACGCGACGAAAATAGCTGCCCCGACTAGAAGAATGCTCTCGCGTGGAAAGTCACTCACGTGCACAAACTAAATTTAGCATCTGCTGCACAAGCCCTGATTAGTCATGTGCACATCGTTTTTTTCCTAAGTAGATTGGAGGTGGCCCCACTAGACAGTTTAAAGTACATGATCCCCAAATGGTGATCGGGGCAGTTAACGGGTTAATAACTGTATAAACTTTATTATCGGAAAAATTGAGCACTTACAGGAAATTAAGTATTTATTAAGTAAAAATTAAATAATAATATTATAGTATGAAAATTAAATAATAACATAAATATTAAGCTACATGAGCTTGCCGAAATATTTAATATCATGTGGCCGATTTCCTAAGTTTAACAGACAATTTCACGTTGGCTCTTTGTTCTAACTTGATAACCACATATTCCAGACTAGGATATACACTTATTCATAACAATGCCAATTTCACCAATGTTAACAAATACTAGTGTAATGAGTTTGATTTCCTCCATTCAAAGAATCTAAAAAATATTTTTATTAAATGATTATTAAAAATAATAAAAATTATCTTATAATTGCGTCTAATCAGAGCGGATTGGTTTTCAAGCTCCCATCAAAGAACCAAACATTGAATTTAGATGTGTACTGTGGACAATTGGACAGTTTGAATGAATCCATTAACTAGAAATGCTCAGGACTTATTAATAGTAAAGGAGTTGTGTTCCATCATATACAATACTTTTATATATAAAGCTCTTAATAACCTTTTATTAACATCTCTTTCTCATTCATATTTTTCCTCAGTTTCCACCCGTCCTTATAATACCTGTTTTCATGTCTCCTTAGTTTCGCCTGACGCAATTACAAGGTAATTTTCATTATTTTTAATGATCATTTAATAAAAATATTTCCTTTAGGTTCTCTGGATTGGAGGAAAATAAACTTATTACACTGGTATTTGTTAACATTGGTGAAATTGTTGCTAACAAAATAGTAAAAGAACTGAAAAAGTTCTTCTTCATGTGGATAAATATAGTTTACAAAGAAATTTGTGTTACGAATAAGTGCATATGCTAGTCTGCGAATATGTGGATATCAAGTTGAAACAAAGAGCCCAGCGTGAAATTTTTGTTAAACTTGAATTTTCATATAATAGTATTATTATTTATTATTATTTAAATTTTTACTTAATCAAAATTTAATTTCCTGTAAGTGCTCAATTTGTCCGATAATTAATTTTATAGAGTTATTAATTTCATTCTGAAAATGAAGGATACTGAAGCGGTAGAAGCAGTTTGGGGCAAATAAACTGAAATGTCTGGGCCCTCTGTCAACAAGATCACATTTATAGTGGCTACAATTCATTTTAGCCACTATTCCACATTGTTTACAAAAGCTGTATTTAAATACTGATTTTTAACAGTAACGGAATTTATTGTTACCTTTCAAGTAATTAAATTAATAACAAAAAATGTTTTTGAATTAATTTTATTAAGTATCTTTGCCCAGTTAATTATTATCTCGACCAACTGAAACTCTCGAAGAATTTGTCTCCGACAAATTGACCGCCTGACCAACTGATTCCTCGACGAAATGACATTCGACGAATTGATTCAGACGAATTGACGCTCGACGAATTGACCCTCGACGAATTGACACATAACCAAGGAAATTATGTCGGTGTACGGAGGTGATATAGTGCTCCGAACAATACAACGTTGGTGCAAGGGCTTTAAAGAAAGATGAGAGGACCTGCTGGACGAACATCGTTCTGGCTGGCTGCGGGAATCCGTGACTGACAGCAACATTACCGCTGTGGAAGTGCATGTGCGGGAGAACCAGCGGATTACCGTGAAAGAAATTGAAGCTAAATTATTTAACAAATTTAATGTGTTTCAACGGTGTTAATTTGTACGTGATGAGATGTATCTGTGCAATGATTGTGTGTACTAACTGATTTTCTAAACTTCACAATCCCAACGTATACAAGGTGGTTTTAAAGGTTTCATTTTCCGCATAATGTGTGATTTTATCTCTGCCAAAAGTACATCAATAACTTACTAAGGCTGCCTTGTTTATTGATAGCACTGATTTTTATATTGTCATTAAACAGTGAATTCAGGCCGATTTTCGTGCATTATTCTTGTTTGGTTTTTGTTTTTCAGGCAATTGCCTTCGTGGAACATGATGAGCGATAAGACTGACTGCTAAGGTTATCACATAAGCTTTCGTTGATGCCATTGAATAAACCTTTCAGGGTAATTGTGGTTGAATTTGTCTGATTATTCTTTGTAATGATGTGCATAATCGTGTTAAAGGTTCACAGTGTTTCCGTTTATGTTAATTAATTGAATCCACGTACTGCAGTTGACTGCAGAATCATTTTAGAATAAAACGTTATTAACAAAAGATGTTCAAATTGATCCCCTCTAACGTTTTGCCAAGTTTAGTGATGTAATTTTGAAACAGCCTGTATAACTCACAGCGGTGATCGCCACTTAAGTCGGCAACTGATACGATAAACGTTCGCGGTAAACCACGCTAAAATATCTTCACGTCTTTCACCCTGGGTACAAGAAATATGTTTCTCCATTAGTTTCACGGGTTTTTCGCCTTATTAAAGTGTATGCTTTTCTGCAAATGCATGCACAATGGTTACCACGTTGGTCAAGTATAACATTGACCGTGTGGGACGTCATCTGGCAGCTGTTACGATAAATGCACGCACTAACCCATGCTCAAAAATCTTTTTAATTTCCATTCTGAATACGTGAAATACGTTTAAGCGCAAAAGCTAAAATGGACAGTTTTTGAATTCACCAATTCTTATGACGGCAGCTTTACGATTACCCGAAATTTCCTTAAAGTCAAAAAATGTTCAGTTGATTCACCCTCGCTGAAGATCTCACAGGGTAATTTTATTTTAAAAAAGTCAGGTTTGTTTTCAGCGGTTGAAACCTGAGTGAATTTGGAATAAGAAATTGTCAAAGAGAGCGTTAATTTCAGTAACTGGATTTAGTAGGGAGGACCAATCGGTTAGTTCTAAAAGAGTATTGAATATTGCTAACCTTCATGGGGTAAGAAAACAGAATTTGAGAGGTGAGGAATTAACATAGGGTTTGGGTATTAGAGACTGAACAGTGGATATGGTGAAGTAGACCAAAAACTGAACAATGTAAGGAACCGCTGTAAAAATTGTCTGATAGTGAGTATGAATTGTAAAAATTTGAAAAGTGTGTGTACGGGGTTATTAAGGGAGCTAGACTAGCTCTAGAGATAATATTTCCCTTCTCGTGAAGACAATTCTGTGGCAGGGGATCTCCATATGGAGTAACTACAGATAATTACAGAGCTCATATCAAGAGATTTACAATCTTCAATGGAGATAACGCAGATACAGTTTTTCCAGGGACAATGTAGATCAATTCGGCCGATATCGATATTTGCTTTTGAAGTCGTCTCCTTTGTCACGTGATTTTATCTAAAGTGAAAGCAGAGTATGGAAAGAGGACGTGTTGGATAGGGTTAAATCAATATTTAATAAAAACGACAAAATTCAATTACAACGAAAAGTGAAAATTGTCACTAATAAATTATGATACTTCTAATAATACGTAGTAATTAAGTTTACATGACAAGTATTATAAGAAAAGAAATGAAAAACTCTTTAACCGCAACACTAAATAAAAAGAAAAATACAACTTTATCCTGTATGGAAAAAGTTGTATTTTTTTTTATTTAGTGTTGTGGTTAAAGAGTCTTTCATTTCTTTTCTTATAGTTAACATATTCAGATTCTGTTTCCCCTTGATTATTCATTCCGGGTTTTCGCAAAAATTGTGGTTTTTAATTTGCCATTTCCGGGAATTTATAATTTTATCATGAAAAGTATTAATAAAATTTTCCATAATTCTTCTTCTTGAGAAGTCGTTGCACTCGGAAAACCTGAATCGGTCCTATTCCCATCATTAGAAGGATGTCGGGCATAAATCAATATAAGGCAGCAATAATTAAGACGAAAGATTACTATTATCTAAAACTGCTTTGTCAAGTAGAAGTAACATTTATTTTAAATCTTGGAGTCTTACGTTTCACAAAACGATTGGGAAGTTTCGGGTTCCGGCCCTATTTTTCTCTCGTCTGGAGTTGGCAGTAGAAAACTTGCATAGCAACACGGCTGGGAGTCTCTCCAAGATGATACTTTGTTTAAATTGGCAGCCATTAAAATATACGGAACAAAATTATATGTATTAGTAATTTGTTTGTAATTAATTGCTTAATTTTTACTTCCCGTTAGGACTACGTGGAAATTGATAGCAACAAAAGATCCAGCTGAATTAAGCGAGAAATTTTAATCTATAATATTGAGTTTCAATATCAGAGCTAATTTAATAGGGTGAAAACGGGACACTTACTAGCAAGAGTCCTAGCAGGAGCCCTAACATACGCTGCGCAACGCGCTAAGTCTGGCCCCAGCTTACGCACTGCAGCAAGCGTTTTCTCTTCCTTCGTCGAGTCGTTGATTACAGCATCTGTATTCGGAGTAGCCGGTTTCGTATCTGTCGCTATAATCCTATCTTCTCTTGCAATAATTTCTATTCCTTCTCTCGTATTGACCGCAAGCTCCATGTCATCTGCCAAAGTTTTCTTTGCTGTGCTTTCCTTTCTCCCCTGTGGAGTAGACCGACCCAACTCTACTCCATTTCTCAAATTTCCCGTATCCTTCCTTCCCTCTCTCCGCCTTCGCCACTCAAACTACTTTTCTCACGGCTTCGAAATTTTACTTAGGATCGAACCAGGAACCTTCTGTTCACCATGCAGATGGGCCAACCAATTGCGCCAGTGTGGACATGCAAGCATTAACGCTATCTACATGCCCTTAGGGCTGTTTGGAGCAGTACCAAGTTTGCAGGCTGGGACTATCTTTCCTACTGGCGTAATATTCGATAAATAAGGTTCCTGGTTCGATCCCAGGCTGTGGAATTTTCTTTCTTATTTTTCATCAATAATTTAAACATAAGGTATAGCGTGTAAAAAAAATCCTCAAAGTACATCCAATAATTATTCTTTATAATAAGAAACTTGTTTCAGTTTGCCCATGGAAAAAGTACGCAAGCATGGAAAAGTAGAAGACAAGCAGCACTCTACTTGACAAAAGTTTATTCTGTTCTATACTGTTTTTTCATATTATAGACCCCCATTTTAATCCTCTTGGACCTGTACAATAAAAAGTCATCTTATTTTGTGCTTACTTACAACAGTGATCAATACATAGGACCCACTGCCGTTATACCGTACGTTATGCCGTACGTTCAGAATACAGTATAAAGTTATTGTTTCATAATGTTTATTGGGCTTATTTGGCATATCTGTATGCATACCATCCACAATGAATAATACAAAGAATTATTTTCCTCACAACCCTACTACTTTTGCGAATTCATATGAGTTTTCAGTTGAACAATTCACTATAGCATGCTAGAAACTAATTTTTAGCGGACAAAATTGCAATTTAAATAAAAAAAATGATCCCAGGCACTTTAGATGCACCATCATGTTAGAAAACTAACTTTGCTTTCTAAATTGGAATACTCACTCTGATCTAAATTGCTTTTGTAAGCTAAAGTTCCTTCAAGGCATACTGTAGCTAATCATTAAAATTAAAGTGCTGGTTCACAAAACAAAATTATTTTGCCCACTACGCAGTATGCAAAAGTTTTTTTTCAAATTTAACACATTTTTTGACATTGTTTCAGTATAGAATGCTGTTAAACTGACTGAGAGGAATATTTAACAATGTTCCTTCACTTTCTACCTATCTCTTAATAGCTTGTACAGTAAAGGACACCTGGCTATCTTCAAAATTTTGTATGCATTACAGTAGTTTTGCATAGTTTTGCATGCATAATTGGTTTTTGGTGTACGCAATTACTTCACTGAAATAAGCTGAGCACAAAATACATGACGTTTTATTCTACAGATTCAAAGGGTTTAAAATGGGAGTCGATAATATGGAAACACAGTACAGAATAGAACAAACTTTTGTCAGGTAGATTGCTGCTTGTCTTCTCCTTTTCCATTCTTGCGTGCTTTTTCCATGGACAAACTAAAACAACTTTCATATTATAAACTTTTTTCATTGCTCTTTCGGTCATTTTTTTATAAACTAGCCCTTTCCTTTTTACATAGTTGCATAGCATACAAGGGAGGGGGTACATTTTGATTAAAATGAAAGAGTTTTTGATTTAAAAAAAAAAATCATTGTTGATAATTAGAGAAATTACGAGGGCATATTGATAAGTAATGCCTCCATGGCTGTAATTTTTTATATTTTTTAACCGATTTACAAAATTCTTTTTGTATCTGATACTTACATTTGTCCTCTATGTAATGCACTATTCACTTTTCGGCATAGTTCCTATCCCTTTCCAACCATTGCGCCAACGCGTGACTAGCCGGGTGAACCCGTCAGAGACGAATTCCGGGGTTGTTGTCGACACCAGGACCGAACGGCAGGTTTCACCTCGTCGTCAAAACGCAACTCATGCCCCTTAAGGTGCTCTTTCCTCTTTGGGAAGTGGCGAAAGTCGCAAGGTGCAAAGTCTTTCATTTTTGAACTGCAGTTTTTCATCTTTGAACTGTAGGCGCTGCAAACCCCTCTGATGAGTGGCGATCGTGTGCGAATGGGCGTTATCGTGCTGTAGAAGAGGATCCAAAGCTGCCATTAAAGCTACTAGTCCACGCGTTGGTGTAATACGTGGAAAGGAATGGGGACTATGTCAAAAAGGGAATAGTGCATTACATAGAAGACAAATGAAAGTATCAGATACGAAAAGAATTTTGAAAATCGGTTAAAAAATAAAAAACTTACAGCTATGGTGGCATTACTTTTCAATATACCCTCGTACTTTGCTACATTGCTACAAATATTCAGGATCTTAAAGCCCCGGCAATTTCTAGATCTTAAAGCCCCGGTAATGCTTAATGAAAATGCAATTTCTCAGATATTGAACACAATTCAAATTGATCCTGAAAAGGCAAAATAAGTCTGACTAAAACAAAACTTGGAATTTTTACATAACATTACATATTGATTGTAATAAAAGTTGCTCGAACTCTCTCTGACCAATCTCTCGGATGTGCCAGGATTTGATATCTATGCAAATTAGGGTCCAATTATCTCGGAAACCACAGCAAAGTTTTGAAAACAAAATTATTTATAGTAATCCTCATGCAAAACTACACCAGAAAATGTATTTACTTTATTTCTATCTACAATGCACAGAACCTGAGACTAACCTTACAGTGTCAAAAAAAATTCTTTTTGCTAAAGTAATCCTACACTATACCGAATAAAAATTCTTCAAATTATTCTAATCACTTATAGAAACTCAACATTCAGGCGTTTTCGTGAAAACGGTACTTTTTAGTGGAAAAAGTTCCCACTAAACCTCGGTTAAATATATTGAAGGGTTGGCGCTGCCGTGTCTACCCTGATATGAATTATCAATGACTGGATGGTGTAACAAAGGTTTTGGATGCAGTTTAAGTTATTTGTTACAGGAATGTTCTTTAAAATAATGTCTCAATTTTTAAAAAATGAAATCTTCGTAATATATATTTAGCAATATTTTGTCTCTGTCCTCAATTAAATCTAAACAATAAAACTCATGAACTTTATTTTTTTTAAGATAAATGATTGAATATCTTCTATATATATATAAAGAAGGATTGTGTTTGTGAGTTTGTTTGTGGGTTTGTTTCTTTCTTATGCAAATCTACAGTTTTATTCCGAACTTCATGAAATTTTGCATACTTGACTTTCAAAGCATGAGGAAGGTCACGGTCTACCTACGATTTCGAAAAAATAATTATTGATAAAAAATCGATATTCATGGTTATGGCAAGGCATATTAATGAGAAATATCTCATGACCAACATTGCCAGGCAAAATTTGTGCAACAATACTTATCATCAATGGTATCAACACGCAATTCACAAACAATCTCCACGGACCAACAATATATATCTCATGACCAACAATGCAAGGCAAACTTTGTTTAATATAGATAAGTTACAATTTGTAACAATGCATAGAATTCCTGTTATTCAGGCTTTTCTTAGAAAAGAGAGTTCTTAGTACATAACAATTTCTTGAAAATCTATAAAAGTGATCAGTAACTGTAGATAATGGAGAGTTAGCAGACTATTGAGAAAGAGTGGAAAGACGACAGAGGAAGCAAATGGCAATTAGAAAAATCGGCGACCGCTTGACTACACAAAGTGATGAATGGCCAAGTTTTTCTTCAAGGCATCGAGAGAAGAAAGAGAATTGCAACAATACTAAGTGTACATTTAAAGTAAGATTACGTGAATAAGAAATTATTTAGACTAGCAGTGGCATCCTTGAAGAAGTCCATCCATTGTGAGCCTTTAAAATTTTTTTTTCGAATTTTCATTAAGAATTTTTTCTATATTGATAATGAGGATAACGTGATGATGCATTGACAGAACATTAATAAGGCAGTGTCTATTGATGAGGCAAAGGAGTCCCGCGTGTCTCCCTTGTGCTCCCTATCAAACGCCCAGACGATTAGCAAACATTTATGTGTCTGGAAAGGAAAGAAAAAGAACGAGTTTTTTTTGTCAGAGAAACTCAGGAACTGAAACAGAAATAGCGCTATGGGCATTTGAAACATCTGAACAACGTGAGTTTCGAATACAGCAAGAGGGTATAAGAGCTTTTACGTGAAGGGCAAGAAAAACTTGAGTCTAAAGTATCTGGTGATACTCTGCAGTGGTCAGCCAAGTCAAGAAGAGTTTAGATAATGTCCCGGTTTATCACCTACACTTCCTGTTTTTCGTATTTTTCGTAGAATGGATAGTCCCTTTGCTCTGTGTTCTACTGATTATTATTTAACCAATTGGGAGTAATAATTTAATTTTTGAATTTCTTCTCTTTACCTCCATGTGTAATTATCCCGGCCAACGCCGGGTACATCTGCTAGTTATCTTTATACATGGTGTTTTTGAATTGAGTACAGATTTTTTGGAAGATGATAGAAGAGGTCATTGGAAGTATTTTTTGTCATATGAACATGGGGTCCCCGCAGCTCCGTTTACTTACAATACTGCATTGAACAATCAAATGACACCGGGACGCAGTGTGCGTTGGTAGGCCTAGATTATTTTATTTTTAACAATTAACACAAGCAATCTACTGTAATAACTTTTAAAGTAATTGTTTGCAAAGAAATTTCAAGGTGTACGTGCATGTTTGTTGAAAAGTCTTAGGACATATTTAGTCAAGGAGATTCCATGGTATCCAACCCCTTTGTGTTAATTGTTTAAAATAAAATAATCTAGGCGTACCAACGCACACTGCGTCCCGGTGTCATTTGATTGTTCAATGCAGTGTTGTAAGTAAACGGAGCTGCGGAGACCCTATGTTCATATGACAAAAAATACTTCTAAGGACCTCTTCTATTCTCTCCCAAAAAATCTGTAATCAATTCAAAAACACCCTATATATAAAAATGAATGTTTGTTTGTTTGTTTGTTTGTACCGTAAGCTTTCAAATATCATTCATCTAATTGCGTTGAAATTGCACATTAGGTCTTCAAAGCAAAAGAAAGGTCTGTGTCTACCTGAGATTTCTCAAAAAAAAATTTTTCGTTTTTTTTTTTCGACAAAACTCTAATTTCTGGTGTCAGCGCTCATGATAGTCCCTGACTCCTGCCGCCATCCTTGAAGCAGATTGAGAAGCTTCGCCTTCAAATGCCGCCGTAACCGGAAGTGAGTGTTGGAGATGCAAAACACATGTCTAAACCAGAGACAAATGAAAGTAAGAGACTGGCAGTGACCTCCCCTCTAGTGGTGCCTTGGCGCCGCCATTATGGGATTGGCAAGAAACGCTGATCGCGAGAGACAATGCATGTGAATCAATCGCAAACAATATTTTTTATAATATCTACCTAAGATATCTGGATGAATTTATTATAGGACCACCAGAAAAACTTGCCTTATTAAACAAAAAATAATTATCCAAATCGGCCCATCCGATAAAAAGTTATTTGGTGATAAATAAAGTTATTCTTAAACATAAATTAAAAAAAATACGGTATGTTTAAATGGAAAAGGAGGAAGAGATTATATTAAACAATTAACTAGGAAAATTCTCATTTATAAATTATAATTTGAAAGTTAATAAAATAAAATATACAGTTCACTAATTATAATCCAAATTATTGTTGATTTGTGCGAGATATATAAATTATAATCTCCCCTTCTAATAACTAACTGGAGACCACATTCTCATACATATTGGTCAAATCGTTTTTTTAAAAAAAAGATCCAGTACTTCAGTTCACAAGTATCTATATTATTAGTTAATTGCTTATTACAATATTTGGATTAATAAATTGATTATTTTATTGAACTGAGAATTATTTCTTCCTTTTCGTTTTTTGTTTAAAAAAAACAAGTACCTTTTCAAAAGTATTTTACGTTACCAGATTTTCTTTTAATTTAAAATTTTAAAATATTTTAAAATCAATTGGCTAATATTTGATATATTATGTTAGGTTTGTTTATTGATAGCAAATTTAACTTTTAAATGTCCTGCCTTTACAAACATTCCATCATTATCAGATTAAAAAAACTTAAAATTGCATTAATATATTATCTTAAAACAATTTTGTTACACAGCTTTTAAAAATTTCTATAAAGTATAAACATCTAACTGACATTTCAGTAAACATAGGTATAAACGTTTTTATCGTGATGAATACATTTCACGAAATAAACACCAAGCTCAAACACCCGTTATAATAGCTATTTCAAAGCTAAACGAAAAATTAGAAAGTGAAACATTTGCATTGTAGATTTACAAAGGATGACAAATTGATTGGCATTAAATTTACCAGGTTAAAATTGAGTGCAGGGCACGAAACATTAATTCATGTATAACTCTGATAAATATAATCACGAATTCATATAAGATGATGCGTCTCACTATTATCCAATCCCTGATATTAAAATCTTGTCAAAATATTATGATTCGGTTGTAGAATTTATTGCAGGATTTGTTTCTAGGTCTCTAATTAAATATATAATCTGCATTCAATGTAAAGAAGCGTTGAAAGAGCAATATAAGAGCTGCCACAACCTTAATTTCATTGTGTAAAAAAATAAAGAGGCCTTATCACACCATCGAAAGATGTAGTAAGCCTGTGCAAAATTTCAGAAAAAATCATTAGGAGTGAATTTGGATACGCCTATCAAAATTCTAAAAAAAAACATTTTATTTTTTTTTATTTTTTTTTAATTTTATTTATTTATTTATTTATTTATTTGGTAAGGAAATACAATAGCATCTGCCCGGGGCCAGTATGGCCAAACGACCGACGAGCAGACAAATTTTAACAGTACAAATAATAAATTATGCATTGTAATTGATAAAATATATAATTAGAAACAAAGGATAAAATTTTGGAGTTATCATTAAACGAATTCAAGTAAAATTTAAATTTATCAGAATGGAGAAAAGAGGCAGAATGAAATAAAGAAAGAATATTATATAATTGGTAATGAAGTATGACAGTGAGGGTGGGGGAGAATAGGGTAACAGCTGGTTGGGGATGTGTAGTATCTCTTAATGAGGCTTTTAAAGGTGGAGATGTTGGGTGCATGGCGAAGATCTCGGGGTAATGTGGACCAAAGTTTGTTGCCAGAATTTGATATACAATTACATTACATTCTATAATCGAAAACAAAATTAATATTTTCACTAATTTAACTCACTATTCATTTGAAATGAGTCCTTTTGACGATCATGTACTTCGACTTATTAGACTTAATGTTATCACATACTGTAATATTCGATATCACCATGAAACCAAGCAGCTGACAGAAGAAGTGGAGAAGTGGAGAAAAGATACGCAGTGTCTTATTACGACTTATTATATTTAAAAATCAATAAAGAATAAATCAATTTAAATTTTTTGTGTAACTGAAGCTATTTTCGAAACTCCATTGGTAATGCTGTATGAAGAGGCTTCAAATTTACTTTTTATTTAGCAATACCAATGAAATTCTTTACTAGGTATTAAAAACTGATTAAGTTACACGAATCAACTTTTATAATAATAAAAAGCAGTTAAGACTGTAAAAATAAATTCATCCATCCTCTAGTTTCATTTACTTTCACCATGGATGAAAAAATAACTCTGCTTCTTCATTTTTCTTCATCTATGCTTTCACTTGTCTCTGGCTAAGCTTCCATGATAACGATAGGAGCTGCGAGTTGTACGTGCTCTTTTAAAAATTCGTAAGACATTGAATCAGCTATTGAAAGTCATTAAAAATATACGTTATCGTTAGTTAATGCAATAAAGTTTATTTAAAAAAATCAGTAAACAGGTTATGCTTACTAATACCTCCTGAAATCATCTACAAAAACAGCTGAAATTACTTCGAGAACATAGGCCGCCTTAGATTTTTACCATTCACAACAGGGCGACTGCTGCACTTCCGATGGCACCAGTAGCGCTCAGCGAAATGAATAGGTCACAGCCAGTCTCTTACTTTCATTTGTCTCTGGTCTAAACATGCGGAAAACTTTTTTTTTTAGTTCTTTCTTACACAGGACTTGGGGTGATAGGGTTGGTTTTTTTTTGGAATTTGCTTTTTCTTTTTTTTCTAATTCGCAAGTCTTTGAACATAGTTTCACTTTCAATTTCATGTTGAACATCTTTTAGACACGTTCTTCTATTTCAGTTACGTCTTTTTGGTTTATGTTTGCTTTTCAACACAAGAGGAAGGCCACTGAGGAAAATGGTTACTTTCGTATTCGGGTTTCTGGAAAATGTCTGCAATGTTTTGGTCAAAACAACGGAAACGAAAAATTCGCCCATTGCCTTTAAATTCTCCCCACACACAGAGAAGTCTAGCCCAAAGGAAAGGTATTTCACAGGCAACAGTCTTCAGAATAATTCATGGCAATCTTGGGCTGGAGTGACGTCATAAAGCATGTGGTCACAGACTGCATCAAGCCACACTGCGAAGTCATCTGTGGCTTACTACAGGAAGATGGAACAGGAGACGGGCATACGAGTTATTCCCTTCTCTCATGTGCCTGTAAAATCTCCTGACGCATCACCGATGGATTTCTGTGGTTTTGGTCTCCTGAAACGACGGCTCGGAAGTCGCCGACCAAGAACCGTTGATGGGCTGTAGAAAGTGTGTCAGCAGGTGTGGAACGAACTTTCCATGGAGTCCCTCAAACTCAGCCTACTTCAGTGTAAATTACGGTGCCGGGCGATAGTCCAACAACGTGGTTCTCACATCGAACACAAAAACAGAAAAACTCATTAAAAACTTATCAGAATTTTATTACTTATTAAAAAACAGTACATTTGAAAATGAATGAGAATGAATGTGTCGTTACCCTGAAAAGCTAATGGTCTTGACCCCACTCGTATGCTTTTCAGGGTAACGACTCATTCATTCTCATTAATATTTCAAATGTAGGCTCTACTGTTTTCTAATAAGTATGGTTTTTGTCCACTTCGGCTAGCCATACCTTTCAATTTTACCCACTCGATAAAGGGAAGAGGATGAGATTTTTTCACCGGGTATTTTGCTAAATCCACATATTACATGATGCTCTACAACTTTCTAAATAACACATAGGGTCTAACCCCTACCCTACAAAATTAAAAGTTTCAAAATTTACCCCTACACCCCAAAGGACGAATTTTTATTATGAATTAGGGGACATTAAAACCAAATAATCATGTTCATTTTACCCCAATCTGTTCCCCTTGAACCGTTATTTGGACCAATAGACTGGACACCAATTATGAAACACCCTGTATAAAGAATGATGTTTATGGGTTTGTTTTTTATACAAATCTACAGTTTTATTCCGATCTTGATGAAATTTTCCATACTTGACATTCAAAGCACGAGGAAGGTCACTGTCTACCTAAGATTTCGAAAAAATAATTATTGATAAAGAATAGATATTTATGGTTATGGCAAGGCATATTAATGAGAAATATCTCATGATTAACAATGCAAGGTAAAGTTTGTGCAACAATAGTTATCAACAATGGCGTCAACATGCAATGCACCAAAACTCTGCACGGACCAACAATATATATCTCATGACCAACAATGCAAGGCAAAGTTTGTAGATAAGTTTCAATTGGTAATAATGCATAGAATTCCTGTTATTCAGGCTTTTCTTAGAAAAGAGAGTTCTAACAATTTCTTGAAAATCTTTAAAAATGATCAGAAACTGGAGATAATGGAGAGTTAGCAGACTATTGAGAAAGAATGGAAAGACGACAGAGTAAGCACTCCTTATTGAGTGCTGTACTGAGCAAATGGTAAAAAAGTAAATAGAGAATAGGCGACTGCTAGACTACACAAAGTGATGAATGGCCAAGTTTTGCTTCAAGACATCGAGAGAATAGTGGGAATTGCAACAGCATCAAGTGTACATCTAAGATAAGATTACGTGAGTAAGAAATTATTTATACTAGCATTGGCATCCTTGGAGAGGTCTATACATTCTGAACCTTAAAATATTTTTGTTTCGATATTTCATTAAGAATTTTTACTGTATTAATTCTAAGCGTTTTCATGTGTTTATTTTTAAGATATTGTAAAATTTAATTAAAAAAATATCCTAGTCACGCCGGGGTTATTACCTAGCTTATTTGGTAGCACGGCGGACTTCATAAAAATACATTTTGACCATACTCTGTGGGAATGTGTATATTTTGGAAACTGAGATGCTGATAATGCGATGACTGAACGTTCGTTTCCAATAATTATTGATAATGAGAATAACATGATGATGCAGTGACAGAACATTAGTAAGGCAGCGTCTATTGATGAGGCAAAAGAGTCACGCGTGTCTCCCTTGAGCTCCCTATCAAACGTCCAGACGACTGCAAAAATGTATGTGTCTGGAAAGGAAAAAGAAAGAACGAATACTGGTCAGAGAAACTCTGCAACTAAAACAGTAAATGCTTTACGGGCATTTGAAACATCTGACCAACGGGAGTTTTGAATAGGACAAGAGCTTCTATGTCAAGGGCAAGAAAAACTTGAGTCTAAAATATCTGGTGATGCCCGCAGTGGTGAGGTAATTCAAGAAGAGTTTAGATAAAGTCCCGGTATATCACCTAGACTTCGAGTTTTTCGTTTTTTTTCGTAGAATGGATGTCCCTTTGTTGTGTGTTGTATAGATTGAGTTATTATTTAACCAATTGGGATGTTATAATTTAATTTTTTGAGATTGTTCTCTTTACCTACACGTATAATTATCTCGGGCAACGTCGGATACCTCTGCTAGTCGTTTTATATTTCATAACGAATTCTAAACTGTAATTAAAATTGGTAATTTTCTTTGATTTAACTGTGGGTTAAAATTTGGCTTAAATAGGAGCATAAGTGGTTAGGCAAATCAAGGGCAAATGCATAATGTAGTTGTTGGGAAAGGCGTGGTGGGAGAGGAGAAAGGCGGAAGGAGGTTATATAGAAAATTAATTAAGGTAGTGGCATCTAAGGAGGAATGAACGGGAAATGGGGTAATTGGCAAAGAGGATAATTATGATTTTCCATTTGAAGCTCTTATAGATGACGTTTATAAAGAGGCAGGCGAAATAATGGAATTTTGCATGTTTAATGTTTAAAAGTGTATGAATGGAAAAGAAGCTGTATCAGTTTTTGTTATGTGCACTTGGTGAACGTCTCGACTTGCGATATAGAGCGTTTTTATGGGAGATTAAAAATAGATTTTGAGAGGATATCCAGGTTTTTAGAATAGAAATCTTAGACTTAGATGCAGGGGGCGAAATCGTGGGGAGATATCGGTTGAGACCTAAGTGAATTTGGGATAGGAAATTGTCAAAGAGAGCGTTAATTTCATTAACTGGATTTAGTAGGGAGGACCAATTGGTTAGTTATAAAAAAGTATTGAATATTGATAATCTTCATAAGGTAAGAAAGCAGATTTCTAGGGGTGAGGAATTATCATAGTGTTTGGGTATTAGAGACTGAACAGTGGATATAGGGAAGTAGTCCAAAACAGATCAATGTAAGGAACCACTGTAAAAATTGTCTGATAGTGAGTAGAAATTGTAACAATTTGAGTGGGAGGTTATTAAGGGAGCTAGACCAGATCTAGAGATAATGTTTACCATCTGGTGAAAACAATTTTGTGGCAGGGGATCTCCTGTAACAAGTGAATTAAAGATAAATTGATACGATGGAGAGGAAATAAACAGCTGATGTAAGAATAACTAGAAGATCTACCTCAAAATTCGTAAGATGAAATTATATATTGTAGGTGGAAATGGAATACATCATGAGACTTGGTAGGAGGAGTTTTTGTGAGTACAAATAAGTTGATACTTGTATTAAGTGGTAAGGCCAAAGAGCTCCAATAAAGGTTAACAATTAGGGAGATTGTTTGGTGGTTATCACAACAATGGGCGTCAAAAATCAAAATACGAAGGAAAATCGATCGTTTAAATTAAAGTTCTTATGGCGTAACAACTTAAGAATCCAATTAGTAAAAAGTAAAATAAGAATAATATCAGTAGAGGTACGACCTGAAGGTTCAGAAAATCTCCTTAGTGGGTCAGTGTGGATTCACAAGTGTTGGCTGTCCTAAAGCGTCGGATGAAAGTTAATAGATACCGGTCGGGAGATGAATTTAGAGAGATCTATAAATGACTATCTTTCAATCTTTTATGAGATATTTATTACTGTTACTATGGATTTACTGCTTATTAACAAATACATTTCAGCTTCAACATTTGCTAGAACGTACATGTATGTGTAATCAAGCTAAATTATAGGTGAGGAATGTAAAACGGTCGTCAATATGATAATCTTTAGCGCTTCTGCTTCCAAGCTAGTTTATCAGCGTTACCTTGGCAAATAATGATAATAATAATAAATATACGTTTATACGAGCATGTAATACACAAGCAGTCAGCTGTAAACCAGTGATAAATCATTTCTCTTTTCAGTATAAAACGTTTTCCAAGTATGGGACACCAAAATTATATCTTTTCTCTCTGTTTATGCCCCCAGTATAACAAGGCTATCAAAAGAAAATTAAGGGACGTCAAAGAGATTCTATTTAATCCTTTAATATAATATAAATGACATGAAGCAGCTAAAGATAATTACAGAGCTGATATCAAGAGATTTACAATCTTCAATGTGGATAACGCAGATATAGTTTTTTCAAGGACAATGTTGATAAATTCGACCGATATCGATGTTTTCTTTTGACGTCGTCTCCTTTATCACGTGATTTATCTTACTTGAAAACAGAGTATGGAAAGAGTACGTGTTGGATAAAGTTAAATCAATATTTAATAAAAAAGAAAAATTCAATTACAACGAAAAGTGAAAATTGTCACTGACAAATTATAATTTTCCTAATAATACGTAGCAATTAAGTTTACATGACAAGTAATAATAATATTTTTCATAATTCTTCTTCTTGAGAAGTTGCACTCGGAAAATCCTGAATCGGTCCTATGCCCATCACTAGAAGGATGTCGGGCATCAATAAATAGAAGGCAACAATAATTAAGACGAAAAATCACTATTATCTAAAACTGCTTTGTCAATTAGAACTAACATTTATTTTAAATCTTGGAGTCTTACGTTTCACAGAAAGTTTGGGAAGTTGCAGGATCCGACCCTATTTTTCTCTCGTCTGGAGTTGGCAGTAGAAAACTTGCATAGCAACACGACTGGGAGTATTTTCACTATGATTCCTTGTTTAAATTGGCAGCAATTAAAATTATTGGAACAAAATTATATGTATTAGTAACTTGTTTGTAATTAATTACTTAATTTTTACTTCCTGATAGGACTACGTGGAAATTGATAGCAACAAAGGATCTAGCTGAATAAAACGAGAAATTTTAATCTATAATATTGAGTGTCAATATCAAAGCTAATTTAGTAGGATGAATACGGAACACTGACTGGCAAGAAAGAGAAGGAAGGACACGGGAAAGTTGAGAAATGGTGTAAAGATCGACAACCAATTTGCCGACCAAGCCGAGAGTTAGGTCGGTTTTCTCCACAAGGGAGAAAGGGGAGCACAGCAAAGCAAACTTTGGCAGATGACATGGAGTATGCGGCTAATAAGAGAGAAGGATTAGAAATTAATGCAAGAGAAGTCAGCACCATAGCGATGGATACGAAACTGTTTCCCCCGAATACGGATGCTGCAATCAACGACTCGACGAAGGAGGAGGAAACGCTTGCTGCAGCGCGCAAGCTGGGACCAGACTTAGCGCGATGCGCAGTGTCTTTCAGGACTCCTGCTAGGACTCCTATTAGTAAGTGTCCCGTATTCGCCCCGCTAAATTAGCTCTGATATTGAAATTCAATATTATAGATTAAAATTTCTCGTTTAATTCAGCAGTATCTTTTGTTGCTATCAATTTCCGCGTAGTCATATCAGGAGGTAAAAATTAAGCAATTAATAACGAACAAATTACTAGTTCATACAATTTTGTTCCGTATATTTTAATGGCTGCCAATTTAAACAAGGTATCATTATGGAAAGACTCCCAGCCGTGTTGATATGCAAGTTTACTACTGCCAACTTCAGACGAGAGAAAAATAGGACCGGATCCTGAAATTTCCCAATCGTTTTGTGAAATATATTACTCTAATATTTAAAATAAATGTTAATTCTAATTGACAAAGCAGTTTAGGATGATAGTGATCTTTCGTCTTAATTATTATTGCCTTCTATTTACAATAGATGATCAAAGGAATTGGGAAACCCCTGTGAACAACTAGGGTGTTTCTACAGGACTGGAGTGGGCCCGCTCATCCAGGTAGACGGTAACCTCAATGCTGATGGCTACTGGACCATTCTGGATAACGGGGCACTTCCAGCGCTGTGGAAACACTTCGGTGACGTGTCGTTCCTCTTCCAGCACGACAATGCGCCTTGCCACAGAGCAAGATCCATATCCGACTGGTTTCACGAGATGTGGGATGAAGAACTGGTTTGGACCGCCCAGAGTCCTGATCTCAACCCCATCGAACATCTTTGGGACTAATTGGAACGACGTGTGAGATCCAGGATGGTTCGCCTTACATCTGTCCAGGAACTGACCACGACACTCCTCGAGGAATGGAGGTCAATACCTGTGGACGCATACCGTAAGCTTGTGGACAGCATGCCATATAGGATGGAGGCAGTGATAGCAGCTCGGTGTGGTCCTACATACCACTGATTGAAGCTTTTTGCGGCTTTACGGTAGAGCAACAGGAGTCCCAACTCCTTTGATCATGTAGTGTATTTATGCCCAAAATCTTTCCAATGATGTGCATAGGACCTATTCAGGTTTTCCGAGGACCATAATGATACCATTAAACCACATACCTTTGAAACAATTTCGACTATCATTAATATTACTTTATAATCATTCATGACACATCATTCCAAGTTGTTTGATATATTACATGCCAAATTTTAGCATTGAAAGTTGTAATAAACACTAATGTTTCACTAAACCGGGTTCCTTAAAACCAATTTAGATAATCATTAATTTTACATTTTATGTATTCATAACACGTCATTCCAAGTCGTTTGGTATTTTACATGCCATATCTTTGCAATGTAAATTCCAATGAACCATCATTGTTACACTAAACCAGGTGCCTTCGAATCAATTTCGACTATCAATAATTTTAAATTATATTCTTTATTGATAAATCATTCCAAAACGTTTGATATATTACATGCCATATCTTTGCAATGAAATTTCCATGAACCATAGAGGTTTCCCTAAACCAGGTTCTTTGAACCAATTTCGATTATCATCAATTTTACGTTATATTCATTCATGGCATATCATTCCAAGTGGTTTGATATAATTGATAATATATGCACTATCTTATAATTGAAAATTTTTGATGGTGTCATATAGAAGCATTAGAGCACGTGCTACTGTATCCATTATGCCAATCATCATAACATTTCATTTGCAGAACAATATTTATCAATTGACGAAAACATTAATTATAATAACTCATTGTTACGATTTTTTGATGTATAACAACTCATTATTACTCATTGAAAATTGGTAAGTGGTTTATTAGTTTGTTTTGTTTGGTATTAACGTCCTTTTCAACTGCCATGGTCATTTCAGGACGGCGTTATAGGGTCCGCAAATTTTGCCTTGCTAGGGTTCTTTAACGTAAAGCCGGCAAATGACTACACAGGACCAAAGGCTTTAATTCCCTTCCGAAGGAAGTGCAAGATCTCAGGATTTCCCTTTCCATTTGTGTACGTGCCAATAAACTGATTTAAATAATATTTGTGATTGGTTTATGTCATGAACCATATTAATCGACCAACGAAAACAGGATTTTGAAAATCTTTCATAGCCTCCGAAGAGGTAAAGTTATGGACGAACGGACAGGCAGACAGACAAACAAACAAACAGACAGACAGACACGTTTACACACACAGAAAAATAAACCATTAAGGAATGACATAACGAATTACCGAAAGTTAAAACTAAACCATTCGCGGAACTATATTTTTAACCGCCCTATTTTAACATTGTAAGTTTCAAATAGACTGTGACGATAACATTAAACCACGTATCTTTGAACCAGTTTGGATTAACATTAATTTTACCTTGTATTCATTTATGACACATCATTCAAAGTTGTTTGATATATTACATGCCATATTTGAGCATTGAAAACTCCAATGGACCCTTAATGGTTCCACTAAACCAGGTGTCTTTGAACCAGTTTCGGGTATCAAAAATTTTACATTATATTTTTTTTTTTTTGTCTTTTTTTATTATTAATTAATTAGATCCAATACGTCCATCCAGGGCCTGTAAGGCCAGAGGCCGACGAGTTGGGTCCCTGGATGGACCTGGATTCACGACTGCTGTATGATGGTCGCAGCAGCCGGGGGGGGGGGGGGGTGAAGATTAGCTATCATGGACGGTCACCCATCCAGTGACGAGCCGTGCCTGATGTAGCTTAAGTTCACAGAGGTTGTGTTCAGTGAAAGCCCACCAAGCCACGACCTCCCCCATGACATATCATTTCAAATTGTTTGATATATTACATGCCATATTAAGGGCATTGAAAGTTCCAATAAACCATAATATTTCCAGTAAACCACGATCCTTTAACCAATTTTGACTATCATTAATTTTACTTTATATTCATTAATGACACATCATTCCTTATTGTCTGATATATTACATGCCATATTTTAGCATTGAAGGATCTGTTAAGAATATTTTTCGTATTTTGCCTTTTTTCATTTGCCACGAGGTGGCGTTACTTGTTCTTTTTCTCTCTTCTTACTGTAGCACTCCATGAATAAACATCGTAAGTTTTTGCTCTCGTACAACTCATGTAGTACCGTCGTTTTCTTTTGCCAAATACAACATCTATGAGCTCATGATTCGCAAGTATAAACTTTCTTAAATCTGTCATCATAATAACACAAGCATTTTGGTCCTTCGAGCTGGATAATATTTGCAACTATCGAAGTTATGTCTCTCGAGTGCTTTGCTTTAATGAACTCAGTTGATCATTGCTCCTGGTTCCTTCGAACTGTTGAATGTGTGTTTTTGCTGAGAAAACATCGTGCTGTTTCTTTCCTCCAATTCAATATACTGATTATTCGTCGTGTTTGTGACTGTCTCGCCGCTCCATGCTATCGTTTGCCCATTGCTTCTCTTTTGCTGCCATTCCACCATCTTGTTTCTACGCATCTCTTCCTGGTTCACATACAATGGATCTTAAAAGAAAACGCTCTTCGATCAAAGCTAAGCTAACTCGATTCGAATCCTATGTTCGAGAGCTCTCATCTACAAATCTTTCTGCACCATTGAATGATTTCGATACGGTTCAATTGCTCGAACGGCTTCTCAACATAGAACCATTACTCGCTTCGATTGATGAGATTCAACTAGAAATCGACGCAGATGAAACAAACGACATTAAATCTGAATCAGCAGAATTTGAGGTTAAGTACTTTAACATAATTACTAGTGCTAAGCGTTTGTTAGATACAAGTATGCTTGCCCAACCTCCCCCTCCAGTTCTGTAAGTTTGCATCGCAGTTCACGCCACTCATTCGTCATCTAATTTGATTAAGTTGCCTAACATTAAATTACCAGAATTTAGTGCAATGTTTGAAGACTGGCTGAACTTTAAAGACTTATTTACGAGTCTCATTCATCAAAATAGTGAACTCAGCAATATACAAAAATTTCATGATTTGTGCGCCACGCTGATTGGCAGAGGTTGGTAAGAATCTCACCTTCACTGGTGACAACTACATTATTGCTTGGGACAGTCTTCATGATCGCTATGACAATCGAAAAGTACTAATTTATAACCTTATGAAGGCCATCTTCGATCTAGAGCCCATTTCCAGAAAATACTCTGCTAGACTACGCACTTTGATTGACTCAGCTAAAAAAAATGTACGATCTCTGGATTCTTTGATCTATAAAGAGCATCAGAGAAATGCATTCCTCGTCTATCTCATCAACTCCAAATTAGATAACTCCACTGTAAAGGAATTTGAAAACAAGACTGCTACTTCTGATCCAACTTCTTTCGATGATCTCATTAAATTTCTAGAAAACAAGGCCTCTTTGTTGGAAACTCTAGAACAAAGACATGCTAAACCCACAAATGAACGATCCATCGCATCAAGAAGTTTCGTCTCGACGTCGTCCTCCTGTGCGGTCTGCAACAAAGATCATAACTTATACTCTTGTTCCATTTTCAAATCTTTGCCTGTCAAGGAACGTTTTGCCAAAGTAAAGCATTTAAAATGCTGCATAATATGCCTTTCTAAAGGTCACTTCGCCATGAACTGTAGCTTTAAGCACAGCTGCAATAAGTACAAAGCTATACATCATACTCTTCTACATCCTGATCCCATAACCACACCTGAAAATTCAATTGCTGAAAATGATACAGTCACCCTTTCTGCGTTGTCCTCTTCCGAACAATGTGCTATTCTCTCCACTGCTGTTGTGAACGTTGTTGATCATCAAGGTCAAATTCATCAGGCAAGAGTTCTACTTGATTGTGGTAGCACTTCATCGTTTGTAAGTTCTTCTCTATGTAAGAAGCTCAAGCTGCCTCAAACTCCAGTCAACATCCAAGTCCAGGGCATCACCAATTCTACTACCAGTGTCCTTGTCGTTGTGAAATTCTTTTGCATTCTCGAGTCTCCAATCATCGTGTGAAATCTCAGTGTTTGCTTGTTCCTCAGATTACTGGTCATCTGCCCAATACACCAATTGATCTTGCTAGCATAAACATTCCCCATGGCCTGAAGATGGCTGATCCTCACTTCAATGTCCCTGGAGAAATGGACATTCTCCTTGGAGTAAACTCATTCTGGCAATTTGTTCTCACTCGTCGCATTCCCCTTGGACCCAGAATGCCTATTCTGCAAGCTTCTCGTAGCTGGTTCATTTCCTTGCAATACTCCCCAAGACATTCGTTGTAATTTTAGTCGCAGCTCTGTTCGCATTCAAGAGCAATTGGAAAATTCCTGGAAAATAGAAGAAATCGATACCTTTAAGCTCCGCACTTTGGAAGAAGACGAGTGTGAATCTCATTTCAAGAGCCATGCCAAGCGTGATTCTAGTGGTCGATTTATTGTCAGTATTTCTCTTAATAAAGCTCCAGAAGTATTAGGTGACTCATACGATATAGCTGAAAAATCTCTTCTAAATCTTGAAAGAAAATTTGCCTCCAACACTGTCTTGCATCAGCGTTATGCACAGTTCATGCAAGAATATAAAGACTTGGGCCACAAGTCCGTTTGCGATCCTGCACCTTCTGAGATTTCCTGCTTTTTACCCCATCGTGGCGTTCTCAAAGAAGATAGCCTATCCACAAAGCTTCGTGTCGTTTAACTCCTTACAATAGGTCGGCCCTACCATTCACCAAGATCTGTTCAGTGTCTTAATTCGATTTCGCAAACATGTCTACGCCTTCTCAGCTTATATAGAAAAGATGCATCGTCAAGTTTTGGTTGATGAATCTCAAAGACACTTGCAGCGCATCTTATGGAGACCTGATCCAAATGATGTCATCAAAACCTATAATCAAAACACTGTTAATTATGGTACCGCTTCCACTAGCTTCTTAGCAATTCGATGTTTGTACGAATTGGGTATTGAATGCGCACAATCCCTTCCTGAGGTCTCTCGAATCATAAACGAAGGCTTCTACATTGATGAATTGTTGAGTGGAGCGAACGACGTCTCCACAGCAAAGGTACTGTGCAAAAACCTTTCTGCTTTACAAACTGGTTGCTTCAGTTTACAAAAATGTATCCGAACGAGCCTCTAATTCTTTCAGACTTCATGTAGTCTGACATTCATCCTATCCTAGTTGATATTGGCTTGCATGATACCCCACAGACTCTTGGACTGCATTGGTCGCCACTTGATGATAAATTGACATTCTCTATTTCTTTTACCTCTCCAAAAAGAATAACTAAGCGTGCTATCCTGTCCGACATATCTCAGATTTTCGTGATTATTTGTTTTATTCCTTTCTTTTGCCACGTTTTGAAAGTCAAGCCTTTCAAGGCGGGGGCTATCATGCTAAGAATATTTTCGTACTTTACTTTTTTCAGTTTGCCACGAGGTGGCGTTACTTGTTCCTTTTACCTCTTCTTATTGTAGCACTCATGAAATAAACATCGTAAGTTTTGGCTCTCGTACAAATCGTGTACTGCCATCGTTTCTTTCGCCAAGTACAACATCTATGAGTTCATGAATCGCAAGTATAAACTTTCTTAAATTTGTCATCATAAATAACATAAACATTATGAAAATTATATTTCTAAAATTGAATCCTCTATTTTTACAAATGTCAAAAAAATTCAGGAGTTATGCCGATTCTAAAAAATCGGACAATTACCTACCCTCCTCTATGTATTTGGATGATAATGTTCAATATAATTCATTAGGGATCTCACAATTATTTTCCAGCTATTTTTCTACTGAATAATCATAAACATTAACTGGAGATACGTCTCCAAGCATAGGTAATGATTTTTCAATTGAAAAATGGAAGGAAAAATTCTGCGACCCGGATTCGAACCAGGAACCTTGACTATCATGATCCGAGCATCCAATTCTTTCTCCTGCCATCCATCACTCGTGAATGCAATCCCGAGATACTTGAATCTCTCCAACTATCTCAATGAGGCTCCCCTAATATGGAGAGCGCACTGAGCAGGCTGTCTTGAAAGGACCAGAACCCAGTTTTAGCCACACTGATCTTCATCCCAGCTTTTTCACATTTGGCTGCAAACCGGTCTAGTGCATGCTGAAGGTGCCTGCGAGAAGATCCGAGGAGTATAACGTCGTCAGCAAAGAGCAACCTCTCTACCAGGCAGTCGCCCACACAAACACACTCGGCTGCCCCTATCTATCCAGTCCATGAAGATAATGAACAAGAGGAGGGACAGTACGCACCCTTGGAGGAGTCCACACCCACGGTGAACGGTCTTGACTTAATGCAATTTATCCGGACACACATCTCAGAGCTTTCGTACAGAGACATGATAGCAACCAGTAATTGCCCATCCACTCTATACTCTTGCAACACTTGCCAGAGCATCTCCCGAGGAACTCATATGCTTTTTCGAGGTCCAGAAACCCCTAAGTGTGTGCCCCCTTACCGTGGGTCAAGGGTTTGGGTGCTTCAGGGATTCTATGAGCTATGCTGGTTGTAGCACTGCTACTTAAGAGCCACCTTTACTAGAAAGGTCATGGTTGAGAAGTGAGACGAAGAGTATCCAAACAAACATATATCTCATGATGTCGACGAATGAGAGAATTCATAATGCATCACGTGTGGTGCAGGTTAAAGTCACCCGCTTTCAGGAGTTAGGCAGAGGCTCTCATTCGAAAAATAGTCGACAGTCTCCCGGCTGTTATCTCGGAGCAATGTCTCCGAGATGTCCCACGAGTGCACTCGCTATGCGCTTGGGGAAACGGTCGGGGGCAGCGCATGCCTTTACCCAGGAGGAGAAACGAGTAAAGCAACAACGGGATCGTGTGGTGTCAATCGGCACGGTGAACGTATTCTTCATGACAGGAAAGGAATCAGAGTTAATGGAGGAAGCCAAACGATATCGACTGGATATCATAGGTATTACCTCCACAAAACGTCCGGACAAGAAGGTGTCGACCCTAACATAACTGCCCAGGTGGGAGTGGGGATACTCACAAGTACCCGGCTCGCAGATTATGTTGCAGATTGGACCCCCTTAGGTGGAAGATTGTGTCTCCTGAGGCTTCATCTGGGGAAACGGTCTCTCTCTCTCTCTCTCTCTCTCTCTCTCTCTCTCTCTCTCTCTCTCTCTATTCGTTGCATATGCTCCGAATGCAGTTACAAAGTACCCACTCTTTCTAGATGAATTTGATGCTGCTCTTAGCAGGAAAGGGATCTGCGCAGATTCTGTCATCCTGGTGAGCGACTTAAATGCACACGTAGGGGCTGATGACCAAACGTGGAAAGGCGTGCTTGGGAGGAATGGTAACCCCGATTTAAATTCGAATGGGAGGTGCTTGTTGGATCTCTGTTGCAACAATGGACTTTCCATCACAAATACCTTCTTCCAGCACAAGTATATCTGGTATATCTTCCATCACTGATTTTGTAATCGTATCAGCCGACTTATTCCGATCACTGTTGAATACTTGTGTGAGAAGAGGGGCAGAACTATCAACTGATCACCATCTTGTTGTCTGTACCTTGCGGTTCTCTGAATCCATGCCAATCAAGCGAAACACTAGGGTTCAGACGGACTTGGCGCATCAAATGGGAGGCATTGGAGGATAAAGCTGTGAGGAAGACCTTTGCAGATAACATATCTCCAAGTTTCAAAGAACTACCGAGTGATCGTGGTACTGTTGAAAAAGAGCGGCAATTGTTTAAAACTGCTGTGATTACTTTGGCTGCATTATGCTGTGGTCGTAAGCGGTTGAGTGTGGCGCAGGATGGTAAGAGAAGGACTGCATGGTGGAACGGTGAAGTCCAAGAAGCTGTCAAGGCAAAGAAGGAAGCCTATTTGCTATGGCTTGCAAATAAGTCACCTTCGAGTCAAGTGCGGTACACTGAGGCGCGAAAAGCAGCAGCAAAGACAGTATCAACAGCTAAAGCCAAGGCCTGGGAGAAGTTCGGAGAGAAATTAGTGGCAGACTATGGTTCGGCAAACAAGGTATTCTTGCAGACCGTGCGCCGCCTCCGTGGAAAGAAGTCTCTCATCACAAACTATTAAGAGTGCAGATGGGAGGCTTCTGAACACGGAGGAGAGTGTGTTGCGTAGGTGGAAGGAATACTTTGCATCTCTTCTTAATCCGGTGACAGCAATAACTGAGACACATGAGGTGCACCTTAGAGCGGAGAATAGTCACGAAGCAGAAGTCAGATGGGCAATTAAGTCCCTGAAGACTGACAAAGCTGCAGGTGATGATGACATCCGTTCCGAGATGTTAAAGGCCTTAAATCAGGATGGTATCCTGTAGCTGACTCGAGTGTGTCAGGTTGTTTGGATATCTCCTCAGGCTCCTAAGCAATGGCAGACAGGAATTGTGATCCCTATCTTCAAAAAGGGAGATCAGAAAAATTGCAACAACTATCGAGGCATCTCTTTGCTCAGCATTCCTGGGAAAGTGTAAGCTAAGTGTCTGGAGAAGAGAGGTCGGGAAATAGTCGACTCCAAACTGTCTGGGGAGCAGTGTGGTTTCCGACTTGGCCGAAGCATGACGGATCACATCTTTGCTCTAAGGCAAATCTTTGATAAATCTTGGGAGTATGCAAAACAGGTCTATGCTTGCTTTGTGGGCCATGAATAAATATAATGTAAAATTAAAGATAGTCGAAATTGATTCCAAGGAACCTGTTTTAGCAGAACCATTATAGTTCATTGGAACTTTCAGTGGTAAAATGACATGTAATATATCAATCGTCTTGGAATGATGTGTCATGAATGAATATAATATAAAATTAATGATAGTCGAAATTGGTTCCAAGGAACCTGGTTTAGTGAAACCTTGACTGTTCATTGAACTTTCCATGCTAAAAATTGGCATGTAATATTTCAAACAAGAAGAAACAACATGGCAAGAATGAAAATATAAAAATAGTTATAAACTTCGTAGATTACCGAATTTGAATCGATGGAACCTGTTTTAAGGTCTTCAAAAGCAATTCAAAAACTTTGGAATTATGTTTCAAATAGTTTGTGCTTCGTTTAGCCTTTCGATACTTAGTTATGTCATTCCTTAATTGTTTATTAATATAACTTCTCTTCATTGAAAGTCTTTCCTCGCGCTAATCTATACTCTCCTCGCTTGTTAATATATTTCTCTTTGCATAGGCTTTCAACCTTTTTTTCTCATTGTGAGTTTCTTCTAAATATCGTTTTTTCATGCGAGCAGCATTTTTGTAAGCCTGCCTATGTTGGTATATAAATATTGTTGTTTTGTAATTATTTATATTATATGAATAACAAGTAATTGTTAAAGTACATAACTATTTCTTAGAACAGTTAATAGTTCAAGTAAGGTGAGTAAGTAAGTAATAGTAAACAAAAATTAGTAGATAATATAAGGATTTGTAGATTTTAGCCACAAAAAATTAAAAAATAAAAACTTTTTAACAAAAAAAATTAAACCGACGAAAAAAGAAACTGAAAAGGGAAAAATAAATTAAATCTTTTTAGATTAATAATGATTAATATGTAAATTTCTAAACTAATGTAAGTACCTAACTAATTTTGAGTCGGCGCCAAACTAACAATAATAGCTTTAAAAAATAAACAAAGCAATATCAAAATGCAACGTGAAATCTCTAGTGATAAACAATAACATTTATCATATCTGGTTAATTTAGATCATTGCATGAAAAGGCCAGAGATATATATTTCCAATTACTGGTTGCTATCATGTCTCTGTACGAAAGCTCTGAGATGTGTGTCCGGATAAATGGCATTAAGTCAAGACCGTTCACCGTGGGTGTTGGACTCCGCCAAGGGTGCGTACTGTCGCCCATCTTGTTCATTATCTTTATGGACTGGATAGACAGGGGCAGCCGAGGCGATGAGCGTGTTTGTGTGGGCGACTGCCTGGTGGAGAGGTTGCTCTTTGCTGACGACCTTGTCCTCCTTGGGTCTTCTCGCACGAACCTTCAGCATGCACTAGACCGGCTTGCAGCCAAATGTGAAGAAGCTGGGATGAACATCAGTGTGGCTAAAACCGAGGTTCTGGTCCTTTCAAGACAGCCTGCTCAGTGCGCTCTCCATGTTAGTGGAGCCTCATTGAGACAGGTGGAGAAATTCAAGTATCTCGGGATTGCATTCACGAGTGATGGACGGCAGGAGAAAGAATTGGATGCTCGGATCGGTGCAGCAAGCTGTGTCAGACGTGAACTGTGGCGATCCGTGGTAACGAAACGCGAGCTGAGTAACAAAGCTAAGCTCTCCGTCTTCAAATCCATCTTTGTCCCCATTCTCACCTATGGTCATGAGGCTTGGGTAATGACCGAAAGAGTGCGATCGCGGGTACAAGCGGCCGAAATGAGATTTCTGAGAGGTGTTGCAGGTGTTACCCTACTAGATAGAGTGTACAGCAATACAATAAGGGAATCTTTAGGTGTTGAGCCGCTACTTCTCCGCATTGAGAGGTCTCAGTTGCGCTGGTATGGCCACGTGATTCGGATGCCGCAAACTAGTCTTCCTAGGCAGTTGTTATTTTCCAAGCCGGTGGGTAAGAGACCAAGGGGTCGGCCTAGAACCAGGTGGCTAGACTACCTGGAGAATCTGGGTTCGAGTCGCTTGGATATTACCAGGGAGGACATGCGCCTGATGGCGGAAGATCGCGATCGCTGGAGATCCTCCATAGGGCTGCTGCCCCCGCGACCCTAACGGATAAGCGGGTTTGAAAAGTAAGTAAGTAAGTAAGCATGAAAAGGCGGGTTCAACGATATAACGGGTGTATACATTTTTACATCATTATCAAGCGGCTAAATTTAGGGCTTATTATTGGTAGAAATACGATTAACAATAGCCGCTTGATGATGATGTATCTATGTATACACCTTTTGTCCGCAGGCCTTCTCTCTAGGAGGTTTTGCCCCAACGCGGAAAAGTCACCTGAACCAACACCTCCTAGAAAGAAAGCCAAACAACTGAAATGTGATATCATATTTTGAACATTGTTAATCATATTTCTACCAATAAAAAGCCTTAAATTTGGTCAAAATATGGTGATGTAACAATGTATGATCTTTCAATTGTGAGGCTTTCTTTCTAGGAGGTGTTGCCTGACCATACAAGTCCGAGTAATAATGTAATCTCCTTGTTTCCGTTTATTATAATAATAAAGATTGGTTTATTACAATTTTTCGTTTGTTATAAATAATAAAGATTGGATTGTTGGCCGGAGTAAGATGGTCACGTGACTTTACCACGCTGGGCCCATTATATCGTTAGCCCCGATGAAAAGGTCATAAAAGTTCCCTTATTGTTAGTTTGGCGCCGACTCAAAATTAGTTAGGTACTTACATTAGTTTAGAAATTTACATATTAATCATTATTAATCTAAAAAGATTTAATTTATTTTTCCCTTTTCAGTTTCTTTTTTCGTCGGTTTAATTTTTTTTGTTAAGATCGGAATAAAACCGTAGATTTGTATAAAAAACAAACAAACAAAAAAACAAACCCACAAACAAACAAACATCCTTCTTCTTTCTATATATATAAAGAAGGATGTTTGTTTGTGGTTTTGTTTGTGGGTTTATTTGTTTGTTTGTTTTTTTATACAAATCTACAGTTTTAATCCGTTCTTGATAAAATTTCGCATACATGACCTGCAAAGCATAAGGAAGGTCACTGTCCACCTCAGATTTCGAAAAAATAATAATTATTGATAAAAAAAATCGATATTTATGGTTATAGCAGGGCATATAATTGAGAAATATCTCATGACCAACAATGCAAGGCAAAGTTTGTGCAACAATAAGCATCAACAATGGTATAAACACGCAATCCACAAACACTAGACAGGGATCAACAATATACGAGGCAATATCTTATGACCAACAATATCTCATGACCAACAATGAAAGGCTAAGTTTGTGCAATATAGATAAATTTCAATTTGTAAAAATGCGTAGAATTCCTGTTATTCGGGCTTTTCTTAGAATTGAGAGTTCTTAGTACGTAAAAATTTCTTGAAAATCTTTAAAAATCATAATTAAATGGAGATAATCGAGAGTTAGCAGACTATTGAGAAAGAGGAAGAACTCATTTAGTTCAATGCTGTATTGAGCAAATGGTAAGTATATCAGAAGAAAAAGCAGGGACCGCTAGACTACGCAAACTGAAGAATGGCCAAGTTTTACTGCAAGACATCGAGAGCAGAGTGGGAATTACAACAACATCAAGTATACATCTAAATTAATTATACGTGACTAAGAAATTATTTAAGCTAGGCGTGGCATACATGGAGAGGTCCATCCTTTGTGAGGATTCAAAAAATTTTTCGAATTTTCATTGTGAATTTTTAGGGTTTTAATTCTAAGCGATTTCCTGTGTTTATTTTGAAGATATTGCAAAATTTAATCAAAAAATAAGGAGTTCGAGCTACGTCGGGGTTATCAACTAGCTTATTTGGTAGCATAGCAATTCCAAACATTTCATAAAAATACATTTTGACTATATTCTGTGGGAATGTGAATATTTTGGAAACAGAGATGCTGGTAATGCGGTGATTGAACTTTCGTTTCCAAAAATATTTAATAATAAGCATAAAATGATGATGCAGTGACAGGACAAAATTAAGGTAGCGTCTATTGAAAAGGCAAAGGGGTCACACGTGTCTCCCTTGAGCTCACTATCAAACGTCCAGACGACTGGCAAAAATTTTTGTGTCGGGAAAGAAAAGAGAAGAAAGAACAGAAAAGGCTATACGGGAGTTGGGTTTCGAAAAGAGCAAGAGGGTATACAAGCTTCTACCTCATGGTCAAGAAAAATTTGGGTCCAAAGCATCCAGGGATGTTCCTTGGTGGTGAAGATGGATTTGGGTAAACTTCCTGATTTAACGGACATCCAAAAAGGGTGATAATAGGCTATCGCAGCAGGGGTGGCACCATCTCCGAAACGGCACGATTTGTGAACTGTTCACAGTACACTGTAGTGAAGGTGTACAAAGAGTGGACAGCAGGGACAAAAATCGCGTCCCAACGCCAGAACTGTAAAGGGTCACGAGCCGTCGACCAACGGGGTAAGCGGTGCCTACGACGACTCGTAAAAGGTGACAGGAGAGCCACATTCCATCAACTGACCACCAGATTCAACAGTAGTGCTAACAGACGTGTATCCGACTTTACTGTTGAACGCACCCTGCTACGGATGGGCCTCAACAGTCGGCGCATGGTTGCTGCATCCATGTTGACCAGGGGTCATCGTCAACGACGCCTAGACTTTGCACGTGAGCACAGCCATTGGACCACAGACGAGTGGGCTAAGGTCGCCTCTCCGAAGAGTCAAGGTTTTTGCTCCATAAGATTGACGAGTGATGGCGAGTGCGTCGTGAACGCCATGAAAAGAGACTGCAGGAGGCTATTGTGGCCTGGAAACAGGCTGGTGGAATGGCTAATCGAAAGGAACTAACAGGTTTGGAACGACGAAGTGTCGATATTTGATGCCAGTATGATAAAGATCTGTCCAAGAGTTAAGAAATTGGGCAATACAAATCAATATTTAATGATACAACCCTACTGAGATGGAAGCGCAATTAGTCACCTGGAAATGGACGACCTATAAACTCAACAGTCGTGAACTGTACAGTGCTAAAACACGCAAACCGACATTTTCAACTCGACTGAGTATCTGAGTTCAGAGATCCACGAATTATCGACTAGAGAAAAACATTGGTAAAAAAACATTCAGAACCAAGGCTCACGACAGATTTTCATGGAAGGACTGCACATGTACGAAAGCCTCTTATGGCTCGAATCAGCAAGCAGCGTCGAATTCAGTTGTGCAACGAGCGGGCACAGTATTAAGTGCAGGTCTGGAAACTGTGTATATGGAGTGATGAACCACGCTACACACTTTTACTGTCAAATGGACATAGCTAGGTCTCCCGGATGCCTGGAGAATGATTCTTGCCAGAATAAGTAACCTTAACAGTAAAATGTAATGGTATGATGTTACATTTCGAAGTTTGTCGTCCGACTTCTGGATGTCGTGCCATGCACATTGAAAATCCCCAGATAACTGAACATTCTTTAAAAATAAATCGTGATAAAAACGTTGTGTCATTTTTATGGATCGGGCCAGGTTTCATATGACAGGACGAAACACCTTGCCATAAGGCTGCCACTGTAGCTGCATTGTTTGAGGACAATAATGCCATTGCATTTAACTAGCCTCCAGAGATCCACGAATCTTATTGAAACACCGTTGAGATGAATGGCTCTGATTGATGTCCATGGATGGTTATCCAACAACAATTCAGTAGAAACTCTTTACATATATCAAGGAAGGAATGGTTCAATAATATTCCAATGGCCAGTTGCTGTCATCGTAAATCTATAGAATGAAGTTCGCCCCAATGTAGGATTGCTGCAGTCGTCATTGCAGCTAAAGGTGATCTTTTATCTTAGTAATGCAATGTGAATAATGGTTGTTGGTAATTGCAAACACTACAGTGTGCGGAGACTTTTTTCAAATCGAGCATATAGAGAGAGTTGTTAGAGTCCTAAGGCAAAATGTTGCATATTTAATTGACAGGTAATGAAAGGGATATATAACAGCCCTTTCCGACGTCAAATTAAGAAAACCTGCAAATAGCGAGGTCTCGTTGTTTCCAAGAAAGAGATATCAAGTGCCCTAAATAACACCGGGAAAAGCAGAAGCGGCTCCATTCCTGAGAGTAAAAATAAGGCCAATCCGAGATAATCCATTAGCCGTACACCTGAAGTAGCCACATGGACAGAAGGACTCTTGTCACCGGATGTTACCCACCAACACAACAGGCCATTAGACAGAAGGTAGGGATATCTGTATACATGGTAAACACAATTGTCAACCGTGATTTACAACTGAAGAAGCGGCACAGAAGCCACATTCTTAAGTTGTTTAACTTATCAACTCGCCTGTTTCTGGAACGCATGCAAGACGATACTGTAATCTGCTCCACTCCATTCAGCCGCAGACCCGTCAAACCACCTGATGCATGGATTTTAGTGGTTTTGACCTACTTAAATGGGCCCTCGAAAAGTGACTACCGCCAACAGTTGAGAGTCTTTGGAAAGCGTGTCAACAGGAGTGGTTACGAAATGAGGTTGGTTTTGTGCGTTCCAGCCTCCTGTAGTGGATACTGGGATGCATAGCTACCAGATTGGGTAGTGTCGAAAGAGGTTTTCCACCTTTTCTGGCCCTCTGTAACTTGTTAGTTCCCTAACAATCCTTATTAATTGTTGGATTATATTTAAATTTTACAATTTATTTTTGTTGCCATTAATAAATTTTAAGATAAGTTTGATTGACCTAGATCTCAAGTACGTTATATAATTCTTAACAGAAGCAGCCGATGATAAGATTAAAACTGGAAAAAACAACCGTCGACGCCGACATTCTCCTTTGCACATTCAAATGAACAGGAAATAGTCAAAACTCGTTCCTTCACTTGAAAATACAGAGGAACATCGAGCCATCTACAAAAGTGTAAGTGAAAAATGCAATTGAAATTTACTTTTTCTTCATAATTCCAAAGTTTAAGTTTTCCTTCATAATTTCTGCATTTAAGTTTAGAGGAGTAAATAATCTATTGTCAAGGGTGTGTCTTCCACTTTCAAACAACTAACGAGAACCAAGATATCATTGTTAATCCAGTGAATTGTATGGCCTCTTCATTTAACAATAAATTAAATGAAGTTTTTACCTTATCTAATTTGATTTAATTCTACCTTATTTAATTTTGGAGTTTTTACCTTATCTAATATTAATCAAATTAAACACACTACTGGTGATATCACGAGTTAATGCTTTTTCAGAAAAATTTATCTGTTACTCCCGAGATAAGACTCTGCCACCATTTCTGCCACGTATTCTTACTTGCCTCTCTCTCTCTGATCCACCATTATGATAACATTACCTTTTGCATTTTTTACCATAATCTTTCATCTTCAGTGCATCTTAGAATTATGTTCTATTTTTTTTTATTAAAAGTCATATAAACGATAATATAGTAAATTGAATTGATCAGAGAGATTTACTATTAGATATAGTAAATTAGATTGATAAAACTTTCTTCATGAACAAATTTTCAGCATTTAATCTCAATATTCTGTATTCATTGAAACAGAGTAAAATGAATTGCCATAGTCACCATAGCAGAATTCATTTATTTTATTCAAACCTTTGCTCAGTAAACTGAAATTACTTTAGTAGGTTGATCATTGCGAGCACTATAGTTGGCCAATACGTGGAAGCGTAAAATTATTTCTCCGTCTTTTTTTAACTTTGCAAAAGTGGAAAAAAATATTCATTAACATGCTAAATTAATGATCATATGCAATCTTGGTTTTAGTTTTTCGTAATATAAAATATTGTGGAAAAAATTAAAAAAAAAAAAAGACAACACATTTCTAGGATGAACTGTGTTTAAATTATTTGCAAAAAACACGCCATGTTCTGTACAAAGTTACCCGTTTTAAAGGGACCGTACGTGAATTTTCTATTTGAATACTATCACGTGGTAATGCAGATAGTATACGTGGTATACGTAATAATAAGCTAGCCTTCCCTCCTCCACAGGAGATTACGGGAGGTTCAAGAACTACGTCACGCTATTTTTTTTAGCGTTTTCAAACCCCCCCCCCCCCCCCCGTCCCTCCGTGTCACATTGTGTCAGATTTTCCATACCATCTCTCCTTTTAAGATGTCCCACCATATAAGTTAACAAACAAAAGAAATCTCTTCCTACAAACAAAAGAAATCTTTGGTTACTTCCTGTTTGAAATAAGATTCTATTGTTGTTTATGTGTAAATCAGATAAAATTTAAAGTCTCAAGGACTTACACTGGGTGACACAAAAAACGGGAACTTTTTAACAATCAATAAAACCAAGAGTGATGGAAGAAAAACATTTTATTCATAGTAATTGAAACCTGTATACTTGCCATTTACGAAACAATAATGGAATTTATCATTTTTTTTTTAAATACATCCTATACGAATGCATTCTTGAAATCTGCTGTTGAAATTCCTCACTGACCACTGCAACATCTCAGCTGGGACACTGTGAATTTCATCTTGAAATCTCTGTTTTAACTCATCAGAGTTCTTTAATCTTGAGATCACACGATTACCGAACATTTTTATGGCTACTAAAATGGCAAAGCGTTTACTTGGTCAAGATCAATGTCCACCTGCTCGAGGCTGCCACTACGCATATAAAAAATTCCCGTTTTTTTTTTTTGTGTGTAACCCTGTATAATGAAATTTCAGGTTTTTGCTTAGGTGGAAACAATTGTGATTTTTGAAATTTGAAAATTTAACTAGCGAAAAAAAATTGAAAACATTCTAAGATGGAGCTTTAATCATGACGCAATCCGCCTGTTGTCCCTTGTGAGAAAATCGATTATGCACGTCCTATCTACTTGAAGGAGTCCAAGAAAAAGCCTGAACAATTGATATAGCCTAAATAAGATCTCGGTTATGATATTGTCGAAAATAAAATCTGAAAAAGTTAATCCGTTTTTAAGTGATCATGGAAACGGTGGACTGATAAACCTACAGCCCAAACGTGCATTCTTATAAATATAATTTGGGAGGCATTGTTAAAAGCTCCTAATATGGAAACATGTTATCCTATCCATTGTTAGGATTGGCGGTTGCAAACAATTTGAAAACAGTAATTGTTTTGATTGTTACGTATAAATATTAAAATAAACATTATTTCGAAATTCAGAATGGTCAGAATTTTAATTGTTGTAAATTTTTTATTGATATATATTTTTTTTTAAATGTAAGTCTCTTTATCGATAACATTGCTTTGACATTTATATATTTATTTATTTATTTATTTATTTATTTATTTATTTATTTAATAACAACAACAATTAAAATGAACTCCTGGGGCCACATAGATAATATTTTAATTATTTATATAATAATTGACGGACGAGGGGTCCCAGAGGGCCACATAGATACAAAAAATAAGAAATATTGAAAAAAGAGAAACTGAAAAAACCCATAAATTATGCACCCAAAAATAGAGAAAATCAAAAAACTGAATTTAAAGTTAATAGTTAAAAAAAAATAGAAAAAGATGAAAATTAAAATAAAATAAAAATTACCATAAAAAGACAAAGATTAGATAAAAAATAAAATAAAAAAACAGAATAAAATAATCTTAAAGATTTAAATAAAAAATATGTAAGCCAGATAGTTACAAACAATGAAAGAGCAATCAATAAAAGCAATCGAAAAAGCATTATAATAAGAGACAAAAAAAACTAATTGACAAACAGCAATAAATAAACCTGAAATTTTGGGATACGGTGGAGAGCATAACGTTTTAGATGATAGAAAACTCGAAAATCAGGAAGAAAAAACCAACATTTAAGGGGGTTGGATGGCAGTAAAGAGATAGAACAGCTCCCAGTAAACCCTAGATGGCATTGTTTTTCATAATTCTGATCCTATGGAACAGCTGTTCGACTTTTTTAGCTAGACAACTGTATGTAAAGAGTTGAATTTTTTTTAAATTGTAGAGCACATTAAGCTGCATTGACTCACGGAGAAATATCTTTAAATTTTTTTTTAATAGTAATTTTTCATGCCAAGTCAACTTTTACAATTAGTTTTATCACATGACATTATTATTTCTAAGATTAGAAGACTAAAGTGATATAATTTTAACTTTAATCCAATTTTCGCAATAGAATATTTACCTATTACAAATAATTAACAAGACTAGATATGTGACATTGCCTGCCTCAAAATCAGTCCCCGTCATTAACCATTAACCATAATTAATTAATTAACTAATCACATTTATTGATTTCTATTTCTTTTTATAGTATTTATCAACTCTTCAGTTCATTCATATTTTTAAGTGAACTGCAACAATGCATTGTTGTCATCATTTTCATTATTAGCAGTTTTATTACGCTGCAATTATTAATAGTAACATAGCTACATTGTTCCTAATTGCAGCAACGTTTACATTGTTTTGCTTTATTTTGTAGTGAATTGATTTATCTCACTTAATTGTGGAGGAGAAAAAAAATAGATTTGGAGAAAAAAAATCGAATTTAATTTTTTTTTCTGTTAAAATTTTATGATATTTTATATTTAATAATGGTGAAAGAAAAATCCCATAAAATGATTATTATGATTTTAATATTTGTTTAGTAAGCTTATCTTTTTCATTGAAAATCATTCACGAAAAACAAATCATTTTATTTACTGAGACTAATTTAGCAAAAGTAATGATAATACATGTAATTTCATTTTTATAAAGAAAAAATACTTCAAATCAATTTTTTTATCTTCCTTGCTTCTAAATTTCTCATTGGTTCTCAACATGGCATGCCCCTCTGAATCGTGGATTCCACTAATTCAGGTAGAATGCATTCAAAGTAAAACAGTGACAATTTTGGTAGGATATGTGGCATGAATTCCTTAGAAGAATAAAAGAACCAGATAATGCAGTACGGTAGGAATTTATTAACAGACGACGCGTTTCATTAAAAAAACACCGTCTTCACGGGCATAAACAGCTACAAAGTTGAGAAAGCCTGCACATCAGATTATATAGTGAACAGGGGCGTCTATCCATCAATCAGAAAAATAACTACGGGGGAGAACTAATTCCACTAAGGTGAGAGGAGAATTTTTTCTGAATGGTGGATTCACAGAGTGAAAATAAAAATAGAAACTAGCAGTGCTTGTTGGTTAATTGACAATATGAATGATAACATCGAGTAATGGGTCTGTTTCGAATGATAATTGGTTGTTGAAATGTTTGTCTGGTTCAGTCTCTTATGAAATTTCCTGATTTCCAGAGCTTCATACGTGAGAATCTTCTTTGAGTCTTTTATCCTTCGTACAAGGGTCATGATTGTATTTTTTGGACCGAATTGGTGTTTCTTCTTTATGAGGTGCTCCGAAAACGCTGATTTTTTTGCCCCCATTGATCCTGGACGACGCTCTCTCCACATCCGTTGTAGTAGCATCCACAATCCATACATGTAAGTTTGTAATCACCGCATGTCATTGCCGGGTCGTGCTTCATTTTTTGGATTCAGGGCATATTTTCCTGGTTGCGGAAAAAATTGGTAATTCTGTTGGTCTCCGGCCCTGTGAAGGTGAAGGTTGCAAATTTCTTTATCATATCCTCCGTCGCACATTGTGTCGCATCTCCAGTCATATTCTGGTTGTTGACCTGCAGCTTTGTCTTCATAAAGATGGAATGAATTATTTCTTTGGGGAAATGGTTTCTTTTAGCAAATTCTTTTATCAGCTCTATCTCGTTGTTCCTATCGATCTTGGTGATGGGATAGTAAGGGTCCCGGGCCATACAAAATAATCAACCAGTGGTGTTAGCCATTCAGAAATAAAGAAGATAAAGCAAGTTTCGAAAAACATCCCAATCAACGAGGACCATAGGACTGCCACCCAAATCAGGAACAAGCTATCGGAACACAAAACCTCCGTAGTAGGAGCGGATAAAGGCATTGCCACAATCATTACAGATAACCAGGACTAATTCTACAAGGTAAAATGCTACATAAAAAAGAACGGATTTAAAGGATTAACGAAGGACCCCACCCAAGTCTACCAAACAGATCAAGAAAACCATAAAAGACTTCCAATCGGACTTATTCAGAGAAAAGGCCCGCGGATTTATATACCACAAACCCTTAGCTTCCCATATTCGTGCCCTTATAATAATGCACAAGGAAGGACATCCAATTCGGCCGGTAGTCGATTGCAACTCTCTACTATATGGCTCAACAAGTGAAAAAAAAACAAGGAATTGTGCCCATTGGACAATACCCACGCCATAAGCAACACCATAGAGATGATGAAGAAACTCTGTTCCATACAAGTCAGTGACAGCATCATTCTCTGGACATCGCCTACATTCCGTTTCGTGAAGCCATACATAACATCGATGCTAGCTATCCAATACGTCAAGACATTATTAACGCCGTATTAGTTCTTTGCAACCAAAACTATTTTGATTTCAATGGTGAATACTATTCAATTCCGCAGGTGTCTTGATGGGCTCACCTGCCAGTGCATTTATCTCAGAAGTTTTTCTCTAACACTTACAGGCTAAATTCGTCCAGCCTGTGCTTTCATCCAACAAACTCAAAAACTTGTCGGCTCGCGACAATTCCATTTGGAGCAATAACGCCCTTATTAATTTCCCAAAGAACTTTATTGATTATCTCACCAATATTATTAGCGACTGCTGGAAATTTTCTTACTTCCCTGCATCTTGGAACAATCTATTGTTTTGAGTATACCCAAGCAGGTGCAAAATCCAGTAATTGCCTCGAACTACCGACCTATTAGTCTGCTCCCCTCAATGTCTAAAGTTTTAGAGAAAACGATCCTCGTCAGATTCCAAGAATAGTAGAACCGTCTCGCCAATGTTCTACTTCGGAAAGATCAGTTTAGCTTTCGTGTAGATGCAGATTTGGAGGCTCGTAGAAGACCTGAGCATCCCCTTGAACCTTTCCAAATACTGCGGAGTGGTATTCCTCGATGTCAATAAAGCTTTTGACCAGGCGTGGCATGGGGGCCTTGTCTACAAGATGATTAGAGACGGGTTCCCTCCCGATTTGATTTTGATGGCGAAATTCTTTCCCACCGACAGGTCCTACCAGGCTAAAGTTGGTGAAAATCTATCCACGACCCGTGTTGTAAAGGCCGGTGTCCCTCAAGGTTGTGTCCTCGGGCCCGTGCTATTTAATTATTTTGAGCATGATTTCCCGAACCCCAAAAATTGTAATCTATATTTCTATGCTGACGATTCTACCATTATGACATGGCCTCACAAGCCGGCTCACTTGTCTACAGCACGCCTTGAAGATGTTCGAAGACTGGTTTAACTGCAGGAAGCTGAACCTTAATAGTTTCCAAAATATACACATTCCCACAGAATATAGTAAAAATATATTTTTATGAACTATTTGGATCTGACAGGCTACCAAATAAACTAGGTGATAACCGCGGCGTGGCTCGGACCTTTTATTTTTTTTAATTAAATTTTGCAATATCTTAAAAATAAACAAATGAAAAGGCTTAGAATTAATACTGTAAAAATTCTTAATGAAAATTCGAAAAAAATTTTTTTAAAGACTCGCAATGCATGGACCTCTCCAAGCATGCCACTGGTAGTCTAAATAATTTCTTACTCAAGTAATCTTACGTTAGATGTACACTTGATGTTGTTGCAATTCCCTTCCTTCTCTCGATGTCTTGAATCAAAACTTGGCCATTCATCTCTTTTTGTCGTCTAGCGATCGCCGATTCTTCTATTGACCTGCTTACCGTTTGCTCAATACAGCACGGAGTTAAAGGAGTGCTTCCTCTGTCGTCTTTGCACTCTTTCTCAATAGTCTGCTGACTTTCCATTATCTCCAGTTACTAATCATTTTAAAGATTTAAAAAAATTGTTAAATACTAAGAACCAATGAAGTAGATTAAAGATAGACTCCGAATCCTATTGTTAACAGCGGCAAAAAGTGAAGAAAATTCAGCCATGATAGTTCTGAGCAGGAGTGAGCCGTGGAGTAATTAGCTGTCTGGCTGATTTGTTTTTGAAGATTTTGGGCCTGAGGAATAATTAATTCAAAACCAATCCTCAAAGTTAAACTGCGTACAACTATACACACAGACAAGAAAAAGGATCAGGATACGTACATAAATCAAAAATACGTAACTGAAAGACAATCGAAACGAAATTAAAATTGAAAGCATGATCGAAAAATTATTTATAAAATTTAATAAAATACTTCAAATACAAAGTAAACGAAAAGAATCGTGATCGGTGTGTGAAAGAATTATTAATCAGCTACTCTTGTGTTTAGCCATGTGTTTTGCATAATCTTCACTCACTTTCGGCCATGACAGTTTTGGGCATGGAGCTTCCCAATTTGCTTCAAGTTACAACAATAGGATTCGGAGTCTGTCTTTAATATACGTCATTGCTAAGAACTCTCTTTTCTAAGGAAAGCCTGAAGAACAGGAATTCTATGCATTGTTACAAATTTTGCCTTTCATTGGTGGTCATGAGATTTATATTGTTGATACCTGCCTTGTGTTGGTGCATTGCGTGTTGACGCCATTGTTGATACGTATTGTTACACAAACTTTTCCTTGCATTGTTGGTCATGAGATATTTCTCATTAATATGCCCTGCTATGATCATTAATATCGATTTTTTTAATCGATAATTATTATTTTTCCGAAATCTGAGGCAGGCAGTGACCTTTCTCATGGTTTGAAGGTCAAGTATGCAAAATTTCATCAATAACGGAATAAAATTGTAGATTTGTATTCAATACACACAAACAAACCCACAAAATTCTTAGTTATATATATAGAAGACTAGCAGAGGACCCGGCGTTGCCCGGGATAATTACGCTTGTAGGTAAACAGAACAACTTCAAAAAGCTAAATTAAATCTCCAAATTTGTTAAAATTTAACTCAATCACTACAATATAGAGTGAAGGGACTATCCATTCTCAGAAAAATCCGAAAGACAGGAAATTTACCTCTTCACTGAAAAAATCCATTCTAGGTGATATACCGGGACTTGATTTACCGGAAAAAAAAATTTTTTAAAGGCTCACAATGGATGGACCTCTCCAAGGATGCTTTCTAGTCTAAATAATTTTTTACTCACATAATCTTACTTTAGATGTACACTTGATGTTATTGCAATTTCCTTTCTTCTGTCGATGTTTTGAAGGAAAAATTGGCCATCCATCACTTTGTGTAGTCTAGCGGTCGCCGATTCTTCTATTTACTTGCTTACCATTTGCTCAATACAGCATGGTGCTTTAGGAGTGCTTCCTCTATCGTCTTTCACTCTTTCTCAATAGTCTGCTAACTCATTATGTCCAGTTACTGATCAGTTTTAAAGATTTTTAAGAAATTGTTAAGTCCTAAGAATTCTCTTTTCTAAGAAAAGCCTGAAAAACAGGAATTCTATGCATTGAATTCTATATTGCACAAACTTTGCCTTGCATTGTTGGTCATGAGATATTGATTGTTGGTCCGTGCAGAGCGTTTGTGAATTGCGTGTTGATACCATTGTTGATACCTATTGTTGTACAAACTTTGCCTTGCATTGTTGGTCATGAGATATTTCTCATTAATATGCCTTGCCATAACTATGAATATCGATTTTTTATCGATATTTATTATTTTTCCGAAATCTGAGGTAGACAGTGACCTTCCTCATGCTTTGAAGGTCTCGTATGCGAAATTTTATCAAGATCGGAATAAAACTGTAGATTTGTATAAAAAACAGACCCACAGACAGACCCACAAACATCCTTCTTTATATATATAGATAGAAAGAAGATAGATATATAGATTTTAATGGTGGGATAGTCCCTGTTGTTTTTACATTATTGTTATTATTATTACTAGCAACATTACCCGGCTTCGCCCGGGTGGAAAAGATGCGTTGCTCGGGCTGTTTGTTTTCAATGGTATATATCTACCATTCGGGGTGAGGCCGTGGCCTGGTGGGCTTTTACTGAAACACAACTTCTGTGAAATTAGGAAACATCAGGCACAGCTAGTCACTGGATGGGCGACCATCCGTGATTCACGACCGGCCCCCCCCCCCCCGGCTACAGCAGTCATTACTCCAGGTTCATCCAGGGACCCAACTCGTCGGCTTTTAGTCATACAGGCCCTGGATGGACGTATTGGATTATCAGTACTAATAAATAAATAAATAAAGAAAGAAATAAAACACCACCAAAGTGAAGCCAATTGAAGCCATGGCAGTTCTGGGCAGGAGTGAGCCGTTGTGTGGCTTCTTTGTTTTTGACGATTTTTGAGCCCGAGGAATAATTAATTCAAATCCATTTCTCCAACCGTGTACAACCGTACAAATAGACACGAAAAAGAAAACGAAAAGATAACAAAAAGATAAACTTATCATTCCGGGATCGGAGTGTGAAAGAATTACTAATCAGGTACCGTCATGTTTAGCCTTGTGTTTTGCTTAATTTCGGCCATGACGGTTCTTGAAGGCGGACCTTCCCACTTCAAGTGTGCTGGCAGGTTTCCGGGGTCTATCTTTAATATACGTCATTGGTTTGTATGATGAAATTTTGTATTATAGATGCTGAAATTTAAGCTATGGTCTCTTTAATCATTATATAGTAATTTTGCTTCTATATGGGGGAGGCCGTGGCCTGGTGGGCTAAGTTAAGCTACATCAGGCACGGTTCGTCTCTGGATGGGCGACCATCCGTGATAGCCAATCTTCACCCCCCTGGCTGCTGCGATCAGCAGTCGTGAATCCAGGTCCATCCAGGGACCCAACTTGTCGGCCTCTGGCCATACAGGCCCTGGATGGACGTATTGGGTCTAATTAATTAATTTAAGTTTAATTATTATTAAAAAAAATTAATATGTGAAATTAAAGTTACAATAGTATATAACTAATTTTTAGCATTGTCCTTTAATCCCCTAGTCTGTGCACACGCGCAAATTCTGTTGTTGTAGTCAACAATTGGATTGCTGTATTTATGGAAGAAGTGATTTTAGTCCCCTCTATTGCATGAATTTGGCTACTTTTCAAACTTAACAATGTAATTTAACGCTCGTACAACTTAACAAAACTGTCAGCTGATGTTACGTATTTGTTGCTGAACACCTAATAGTCGGCTGCGAGCTGACAGTTTTGTTACGTTGTACGATTGTTAAATTATATTATTAAGTTTGAGATGTAGGCAAATTCATGCAATAGAGGAGACTAAAATCGCCTCTTCCATAAATACAGCAATCCAATTGTTGACTAAAACAACGGAATTTGCGCGTGTGCACAGACCAGTGGATAAAAAGACTATGATTTTAGTGCGCCGTCTGGCTTCGCCATCTAGTGACATACTTTAAAAACAAAAGGCTATTTAACTTTTCGATAAGATAGTATCACCATCTAGTGACATCCTTTGAAAACAACTCAACTTTTCGAAACATAAGAATAACTTTAACAATTGATATAAACACGGTCTAAAAAATACCCTATGCAAAACACAGTGACACTAAATACGAACATGGAAAATTTCGTGAAGATTCGTTGAGTATTTTCCGAGTTATGAAAGGACAAACGTTCCAACAGACTCT
>JAHWFO010031012.1:2166-13052 GCA_023313115.1 Rhysida immarginata | reverse complement strand
ATTTTCCGAGTTATGAAAGGACAAACGTTCCAACAGACTCTGATTTAGAATATATATATATGGATTATTATTATTATTATTATTAGCATTGTTATTATTAATAAAACCTAAAAGAAGTGTATGTTCTATTCTACTCTTGTCAAATTATTTTATAAAAAACATGTATGCTCCTATAAAACATATCAATTATTATTATGTATCGGAAAAAAATTCATCTATCTAAAAAAAAAATAATATTACTTTTCTTTCGGGGAATTGGTGTGCAACAATTAGAAATGAACATAATAAAGAGTAATTAAAATAATCTCTAAGGTAAAAATTAGCGAAATGCTTGGCGTATATAAATTTCTCATGGGTGAAATACTGTCAGAGGTTTATTATTATAATGACTCGTTAATTCAAAGTTAAATTTTCAAACACAACAAATAACGATAAGAAATATAAATTTAAAATATTAATCTTTTTTTTATAAAAAAGCAAATTTTATAAATACTTCCGCAAACAATTTGTAAAAATATTTCTCTAATTTGTAAAATTCCACAAAAATACATTTGTAAATTGTTTCAAAAAAATTATAAAAATTTTCTATAAAGTATTTAAATAATAAGATAATTAATAAAAAATAAAAAATAAATAAAAAGTAGAGATAAATACTCTTGTTTGAAGTTTCCTGCTTCGCGTCTTCCCTAAAAAAAATCAGTTTCGTTATTTAATTGTCGCACCTTTTATTTTCTTACATCAAAGTAAATCAAAGTTCATCAAAGTTTTCAGAAAAAAAATTCGCCTAGTTCCCGAATATTTCATTATTTTAAACATGAAATTGCGGATTTTTCATTCTGTAAGTTTAAAAATTCCATTTAAAAAAAAATAACTGATGATGAGGATGGAGATGCTAATTAAATCACTATTATAATAAGCTTCGATCATTCTTCAGAAAGATTACAAGTTTCACGATGCTAACTTTAAAATTAAAACATAAAATAATTCCTGTTATTAATAAAACCACTGATCATTACTCAATTCAAAGACGCTAAGTATTTTTACCATATAAGCCTCTTTCATCAAGCGCTGTTGAAGATTTTCCCTCCTCAATCAATTTGGTAATGCAAACCGTGGTTTCACTCTTCAGCAATGCCAATCTTATCTTTGAATTTCTTCAAACAACAATTGTGTTCCTTGGTAACCCAGTTTTGTCCTGAACTATGATATGATTATGCTTTTCGATAACCTGAGTCTGTTAAGATGAAAGTGTGAAAATTATACGTTATTAAGTTTTCATTATCTTCGTTAAAAGGTAAGCATCCGATAGGTATCCTACAAAACACTCTTTCACATAGCTCATTAGAATATTGTACATACAGAAAATTCGCAAAAAGTAGCATTTCCATCTTTCTTTGTACTTTCAGTTCCACAACTCTCCCTTTGCAGCTTGTAGATATAAAAGGAGCAAGGCAACCGCAGAACTATATCTGTTGGTGGACAGCGTCACTCAACACTATTGTCTGTGGTTGTGTCTCGTTCATAGTTGTGGCCTTATTAGCATCTGAATACAGCCGATATGGAATCATCTCTTGTTTAGTTAAACTGATTGAAACCATTGACCAAAGCAGCGTGTTCACTTCGATCGAGCAATACCTCATCAAGAGTGGCATCAAAGTGAACCCAGGAGCTATGGATACCCCATCCACATCAACTTCTACGACCACTTCAGTGGAGTCAGGTGAATAAAATATAAAATCTTTTCAAACATATTCATCATAATAAAAAAGTTTTAATCTGATTCTATAAATTATTTTAGACAAAAAATTGTTTCACTTCATCGCTCAAAATCTACTAGAGAGAAGCTGGAAAAAACTTGCACTCGCATTGGGATTGGAGTGGGATTTTGTGGAAGAAGTAGAGCTTTACTGTGAAGTTCAGAACAAGACCAAAGAAGAGAAAATATTAAAAGTTCTGGAGAAATGGAGGAATGAGAAAGAGCCCCAAGGAGACGACTCTGTTCGTTTATTGCAAAATGCACTTCGATGCATAAAGCACGAGAATCTTGCAAAGAATATTCCAGCACAGGGTAACTTCATTTAATTATACATGTATTTATCAAGTTTTCATTAATTTTATTTTGTTTGCATAAATGTTGTCAATTAAAATGCACTGGTTGTCCAAAACGGAACTGAAAACATAAAGTAAAGAATACCTCAAGAAGTAAAGGGTAAAGTTTGAGTAGAATATTATTAGGCAACGTTCATCTGCACAATCACTACTCATCCATCATGGATAAAATTGTTTAAAATGAAAATATGCATCCTCTAACCTCCAGAAAAACAATACCCGGAAATGTTGTCTAACATAGACTCAAGCAAAGATCTCTAAGCTCAACCCCCTGTGTTCTCTGGAGTTCATTTTAAAATCATAATCTTGATGCGTTCTCATATGATGAGAGCTTAGTACGCGACGTTTTCCTTCTCATACGAAGAAGACTGGTCCTTACAATAATGGTGGGACTTTTGATGTGGGTCAACAGCATGGATGGGCAGTCGCCACTTTTAACTGGTTCGATAGAGTGTTCGGGAAATTGTCATTATAGCTAACTAGCTGATATACCTAACCTAGCCTTGCTCGGGCTCTTTTTTTGATGAAAGTTTGCAATATCTGAATGGGAATATACAGTAAAAATTAACACATTAAAACAATAAAAATTCATATAGAAAAACCGAACAATTTTTTTTAAATGTTCCTAATGGATGGTCCTCTAACAGTTCTCCCCGGTTCGTGTTGGAATGTTGTGTATTGGTGAGCGAGTTTACCATAGTGTCTGCTGGAGAAACAATGTTTGGAATAATGTGTATGGCTACGAAAGTGGGAGGAAATAGAATGAAAATGATACAATAGTTTGATCTCAGGTTTTTTCAGCCCTGGCTACGGCTGTAAATTTATGTGACCTGACCTTTAAAAATTCATTTGTTTATCTAAAAATTGAACAATTCCAAAATTCTCTTCTTGGATGGCGATGGATGTAATTGATCGTTTGTGTCTGTGTATACTGGAATTCCAACAACTGATAAACTGTTAGGAAATAAAGAAATTAAACTGGAGCAAACTGCAAGCATTAGGTAAATGATATTAATTAGAAAAATGGGTGGAAAAATTCTGCGACTTGGATTCAAACCAGGGACCTCGATTGTCATGGTCGACACCTCTACTAATTGGGCCATGGTTTCTTAATTGAAGAGGTTATGAGTCATAACTTATGACACTCCCGTTTAAACGCGATCCCCCTATTATTTTGTCCACCAGATGGCGAAACATCGAAGTATGCTTTAAATGATCAGATATACAATAGAATTCAACATATAAAGCATAAGTTATCGATGGGCGCGTTGTTAAATGAAGCGCTGCATAAAGCAAAATCGTTGTTAAACTCTTGGCTTCACGCAGCTGCACGTTCAGGGGAACGCCCGGTTTGAGATTATTTCTGCAGCAGCCCCTTGAGGTGCTTTTTTGGCTTAAAGCAAAATGGCGGCGTCCACGGTGTTAAGTTTTCGATATGAAATATGAATTTAAGTTGCAGTTAGATGATAAAACAGCAAGTTACATCCAAGAAGGTAATTACAATTTTTTTGTTTTCTATTGTACAGCACATTTACGTACGTTTTGGACATAAGAATAATTTTTTCACTGCAAATAAAATAACACTGCCGAGAATTGGCGTAGTTATTTTAAGGCACAGCTAGTTATACATTTTAAGATTTTTTTTTAAATAAATGATTCATAAAAATTTAAAAAATGGAGTATAGATTGCTCGTTCGTATAGATTCCGGTGCATCTTCTGGTTCGCGCCGATAGCATTGGAACAGTTACGAGTGTCATAACCTCTTCAATCAAGAAACCATGAATTGGGCTATCGCAGACACCTGAACAGCCATGCTGTCACTAAGTGTCTTAAAGACAAGCAAGTAGTCTTTACCTGATGTTTGGTGTTTGCTCCAGTTTAATTTCTTTATTTCTTATTGTGTGTTCATCAAACTTTTTGATGGTTTGGATAGAAGAAATTCACGATCTGTGAACCGGGTGCCCACCTCCCATTGGCTTTCCTTCTTGACAACTTGGTTGTCTTTAAGACACTTAGTGACAACATGCTATTCAAGTGTCTGTGATAGCCCAATTGATAGAGACGTCGACCATGACAGTCGAGGTTCCTAGTTCGAATCCAGGTGGCGGAATTTTTCAAAATGGACCTATAAGAAACACACATGGACCTATCTGTTCGCTTTGCATTTCAAAATGGCTAGACCAATCTTGATGAAATTTTTCATGGTAATTCCGATGGAGCCTGGGAAGGTTTTAGGTAGGTCATGGTGGAGATATCGCGCTTCATGGAAAGCACACTCTACAATTCGTTATATTCCTACCTAAAAGAGGTTAATTTGGTTAATTATGCAATGCCACACCAGTAAATGTGTTACGTTTGTAGTGCAACACCAGTTAATGTGTTAACAAACTGAAAATGAATTTTATATAAAAGATTATTTTTTTTCGAAATCTCATGTAGACAGTGCTCTTCTTATTTTTAAGGTCATGTGTGCACAATTTCATCAAGATTGGAATAAAACTGTAGATTTGTATAAGAGACAAATATACATACATACAAACATCCATTTTTTTATATATAGGTAAAAGCATGTTGGAGAACATTAATTGGTATTCATGACAGATAGCACATAAAAATATCTAATATTTTTAGGGCCGGTTCTACCAACCTCGTATAAATCCTCAGATAGAACAAGTACTAGAATAAAGCTCAGATAAGTCAAAACGGTGTTCTACCATCCTCAGATAGATTAAATCCTCAGATAAACACCAGAACAGAAAAACAGATAACCTGATAAAGTTATACGGTCCTCTAGAAGCTGGATAACCACTTCTAGTATATTGAACGGTTTCGCTCAAATTTACGAGCGTTAATGGCGGTACTTCCGGTCTGCTTCGATTTGAAAATGCCTTCAAAACCATAGTATTTCGTGTTATATAATTACCATTTTAAATTACGACGATAGGAATAAGTTTTAGAGTGCAAGTGAACAGCAGATTAGATCTAAATTATCTGTCTGTGTTTCATTTTCAATGATCGACAACATAGCCCCCAAAAGGAGAAACGAAACGTCAGTTTTGTGTCTCTGAGATCCAAGTTCTCCAGCTGCATGTGTTTTTTCTGCCATGCTGTATTTCAACACCAACACTGACTGGAATACTTTTAGTTTTTTTTTTTCACAGTAGAGGGCTTTCTCTTATCATTGTAGTGGGCCCTCATTGTAGGCTATGCACTGACTGGAATGAATAATTTTGTTTTTTCACGATAGATGGAAGCATTAAATATGAAACTGACTAATCACAGTGTGCTTTACAATCCTTGTGCTCTATACGTTCGATAAAGTTTTTCCAAGGGATAAAAATGTTGGTAGAACGCAACTGAAGCGGTATAGACGGGGTGCGTGTTCACAAACATTAGCTTAATTCGGCCTAGACGTATTTCCGCTTCCGCTTTCCGGCACTGACTGTAGCTAGCAGTCGCCATTGTTCAGATCATTGACTTTCACTTTTAATGTAAGAGTGCGGCGGTTTTTCATGAATTATTTCGCTAATCTGGACTCTGAGACCATAAAACGGTACACGGAAAAACTATCGACAAATAACTTGTATACCAGGGATAAGTTAAAACTTGGTTAGCTACATAAAGGTATTGAGTTTCTAATTTATCGGCATTTGATATTTTCATAAAAATATTTTCTATTTTTTAGCACTTGATATTTCTAGAAAGAGTGCTTTTGTTATTTTTTTTCTTACTCACTTGTCAGCAGCTGTAATTCCGAAGAAGTAAATTGTTGCTTTCGCTTTCGAATTTTGTTTCATTTTCCTTCCTTTCGCTGTAGTCGGGATTTTTATTGGCTGTTTTCAAGCAGACGAAGACGTCATTTCCGTAAACTCGAAATCAGACTGCTATTTTCTCGTCGTTATGTTTAAGAAGGCGAGGCTAACGAGAAAGACAGGCTCCGGCACTGAAAAGTCACCTGACCAAGGTAGGTCTATTAACAATGTAACTTTCATTGTTTCCATCTTGTATTTTAACAATCGGTGTTTTTTCCTTTGTTGGAAACAATGAAGGTTGGGTTGTTGCTAGACCTATTTTGATCCGGTGATTTTTCAGTGCCGAAGTCTGTATTTCTCGTTAGCCTCGTTAAGAAGGCTAACGACGTATATTATGAATTGCATTTAAGACAAATCGTAAAACTACAAAATTTACCGACATCGTTACTGTACGACGTCGTTAATAACGACATTTTTGTGAATCAGGGCTTTAGTTTATGTGTATGTGTGTGTGGAGTTAGCCTTGACAGTGAAACAATTGCTTTCACAATAATGTTTGGAAGATTCTAAGCTGCAATGCAATCAATCAGAAGCCGAGTCTGCAAGTTTACTGCATATTTCCAACCTCTGGAGACAATTCCAGGAAAGTAAAACAATAAAAAGATGGCCAAGGAAAGACTGTTATATGGTTCTAACTGCTAGTTACGGAGCTGAACTTTTCTGTTAAGAAGTGGCTCTAATGCATCATTTTTATCGTATACAATATTATTAACGTTCCTGTTTACTTCCTAAGATAGTGCTTTTCATTTTGTGTTTGTTGGTTTAATTTTGTACACCAGTTATCATTATATTAATACAAAAAGAAAGTTACTTTTGAAAATCATATTTTTCAAAAGAATCCATTTTCTGTATAATTATTTTTAAGTTGCCACAAGTGAGACAAAAGAAAGACGTAAGTCAATATGCCAGACAGATGAACGTGAACAATCTTCTCCACCCGGTAAGAGAATTAAGCGATCTGCATTAGACCGTAAGTATTTCACGCTTTTCACTTACGGTGCTCCCTCTATTTTGTTACCCTCGATTCGATCACTCCCTCTGTTATATTACCTGGTTTTGCTGGTTCCCGTGATGTAACTATGTTTAGTTCCACTTTCACTATATTTACTAATGTGAAAAAGAACTGTCAAAATTGAACAAAACCATTGCCCCTGTAGTGAACCATTGCACAAGCAACCTTGGGATACGTAAGAAGCGTATAACTCCTGCATATTTAGCCCCAAACACAACAATTTTTCTTCATCTCTTATATGCTGGAGTAAACGGTCTGTAAAATGTAGCTATCGAAAACAAATTCTTGAGCATATGATAGCTGTTGTTAATGCCACAAATCAACTACCAAATATCACCATGAATGACGTCATGCTTGATTTTGCATGGAGTGACTTAAATTCAGTCATCAAACTTTGCTGGGTAAAATCAGGTTGCTTACCACTGACTAGTAGGGCAGATCTGTCTGCCATTACTGAAATATAAATTGTTGAATCCACTGACACTGGTGATGTGAAAGATTGGGTTGAATGCTTCAAAGAAATCGGAATCGCAGAAGCAGACGAAGATGATGTTCTCGGTTATATTGCTTGTGATTCAGATTGTGAAATATCACATCAACACTCTAATGAAGAAATAATTTCAGCAAGTTCCACCATAATAAGCAGCAGTGAAGCTTTGCCACTCGACCCTGAAGATGAGAGGTGACTAGATTTTTTTGATACACTGCACGCTTTAGAAAAAGAATCGAGCTTCTCGGATTTTCTATTAATTAGAAATATTCAAGCAAGAGTCTTGTATATTTCCAGAAAGCAGACTCAAACAAAAATAACTGATTTTTGCATCTTTTTTGTTACATACTGCACATACTATTAAAACTATTTTTGTGATACCGCGTTTATGTTTTGTTCACCATTAATTCGATTTGGTCACCCGAAGAAAATCACCAGTATCGAAAGAGTGACAAAATCGAGGGAGCACTGTAATAATTATACACGTAGGCATTTTTTCTAAATTAAGATACCTGATGTAGTTTTCTGCTCTCAATTTATCCAAATGGAATAAGCTAATGAGCATTAAATAAGGGGTTGGGTCAAATGAAAATACACGATATGAATCAAAAGAAACTGTTTCTAGGAAAGCATGATGACCTTTAGAATGGAGATCTGTTGCAGATGATGAAGTGACTAAACTACATGATATGGATGCTTGGTGCGACAATTAATGAACGAGACTGGAGCAATTTAACAAATACAAGACATATTTCTGGCAAAACTTTTTAATATTTCTCAAAGTACTTATTATCTGAAGCTACACATTTATTGTATCATTCATTCATGTTTTAGAAAAGATTGCTTTAACCCTAAGTTTAGCTCTCTCCTTGTGTACTAAAAAATTTTGGATTTTTGAAATTCTGACGCAGGATTCTTAAAGACGTCACCATTTTGAAATCCTGTAAGGTTCACTGTTTGTCTTCATCGATAAAATTAGGTTCAAAAATTTAAATGTGAGTGTCTCTATCTCCTAAATGGTTGGATCATTTGAAAAAAAGTTCTAAGAATAAAACATTTCCCAAATATTGTGTACAATCTGAAATACCATTAAAAATAGGGGTTCCTATTCAACACCTCAGGAATAGGGTGAGGAGTCGAGTTTGGTATCATTGGATTGCTTTTTTAAACATATTAAACACTAAACAACAGAAGACAGAGAAACCTCTAATCCACATATCGAATTTATTCTGATGAATACGTGTTTCGGCAGCCAAAACAGCATTTAGACATTCTGCCTTCTTCAGCATCAGAATGCTGAAGAAGGCAGCTTGCCTGCCGAAATACGTATTCATCAGAATAAATTCGATATGTGGATTAGTGGTTTCTCTGTCTTCTGTTGTTTGATGTCCATCCACAGTTTCTGGCTCCTCATTTTTCGGTTTATATTAAACATTATTTTTTATTTTTATATGATGTGCATTTTTCGATAAATATACCTAGTATGGTTGGTTTGAATCATCCTGCATAGGTACGCGCAACTTTATTGTTGCAACTTCTACACAATAAAACAAGGATAGCTTAGAGATCGAAAACACGCATCATTGTGGTCGCACATGCTTAAACACGTTCAAAGTAGCGTCTGTCTCGTTTTATTAATTGTCGCACATTGTACCTATGAGATAAGGCCGAGGAGAAAAATATTATTTCTCATTTTGGCTACCAGGCGAAAATGTCACGCTGCGCAAGCGGTATCGTATGCCAACTTTTCATTTGACATACACTGTAACATGAGGCTGTTGATGATATATAATACAAAATGTCGAAAGCAATAGCATTGAGGGAATATAATCAACTGACGGCAGTTTACTTGCTTATAATTTTTTATTGCACAATTGCATTGACATTTTACAGACTTACAGTATTCTCAAACTGATTACTTTTATTAAACTTCAACATCAGCCCCGAAGTTTTTCTAGCATCTTTTAGTAAACTTCTATTAAACTTCAACATATTCCCTCGTGTTTTCTAGCATCTTCAACGTATTCACTGAATGGCTGCGATGATTTTCTTCTTTAATGATAGAGCCCCAAAGAAAGAAATCTGCCGGGTCCAGGTTCAGGGAGTTGGGAGGCCATGGTATGTAATGGCCCCTCCACGATCATACAAATTCTCGTTAAACACAGCCTTCGAAAGTGAAAATCTCCTTAGACTAATGCGCGGCGGGGCTCCATTCTGTTGTTAAATGAAAGCATGCAAAATACCGTCTTACATTTGTAGACACCCTGTATATTTAAAGAAAGTACACCTGATAGCTTAGATGGATAAACATGATTGACTGGAGAAGGAATACTTATTTAGATATTCATCAAAAAATAAACCTATGGACTTTTCATGAACCGTATTTTTATTTTAGGTGACCAAAGGGCAGTATATAAAAGCGATGATACACAGAACTCAATCTTTACGATGGACTCCAACTCAAATAAGAGTAAGAAAAGGAAGAAAAGCTGGTTTGAAATTGATAAACAAACTCAGATAGTGAACATGTCCGAAGACCGCAGTATATACAGCCAGGAAGCAGTAGAGCACAATGATGGCCAAATTGATAAGACTATTGATGAACGTAATACAAAGATTACACAATTAAAAACCAAATACTTATCATTTACAATGTAAACTAGTAAATAATAAGTCAATTTCAACTTTCCTCTCTTTTTTAGATCTTTCGTCGGATTTGAATTTGTCCCAGATGCTAAGTAGGCAAGAACCGAGATCAAGGAAAGTGAGCTTCGAGGGGAAAAAAATTGACGAATACGACCTCACCTGTGCGATTAATAAATATGGCGTTCAGAAGAATGTTCTAGAAGCTACACGAGAACAATTCTTTACAACAACGGATTTTATACAAAGGAGGGACAGTCTCGAGGAGGTACTTCCTGGTAAGAATAAGCTTATTTAAAACATGCATCCATATGACTAAATAAGATATGAAAAAAATGTTCTTTATTTAAAATTTATAATTACGTTTTTAAAAAATAAAAAGCCCTTTTGAAAATGAATAGAATATTGGATAGGGCAAACATTGTAGAAAAATTATTAATGAAAATAAGAACAAAAATTCCACATCCTAGGATAAAACTCTCAAAGATCATTCTAGAGTTACTGTATATAAAGTTTGTATAACTCGGATAAAGATGCAGTCAATAAGTTGAATGATGAAAATTTCAAGTGTGAGGGCCGTTTTAATGTATTGAAATCGGATGAAATACAAGAGAGCTTGGGAACATAAAAGCATGAAAATTGATTTTATAGTAAAGTGAAGTAAATTTATATTAGACTGTTGACCTAAATTAAATGGATAAAGAAAAATGAGGACTGTTATCTCAAGAAGCAATATAAAGTTTATATTGAAAAACAGTAATGCATTACAGAAGAGAGACGACATGCGCTGCATAAGGATGATTATTATTTCTTAATTAA